>CM026294.1:8239182-8489961 GCA_014851415.1 Cnaphalocrocis medinalis
CCGTCATTGTCTGTAGAAGTTACCTCTTTATAAATAGTATAGAAGATAGATAGAAAATATAACGTTCTGAATTAGACCCTTGCCTATGTTTTATCCTAAAATACCTATATTCCGTTCCCATCATAGTAGCGATGACTTGATTTCTATGATGGAGGCCTTTGCCCTGCAGTGGGATAGTATATAGGCTGATACTTTACTTTTACTTTTACCTATATTCCGTTAGGATCAAAAATGATCCCTAAAATGCTAATTATAATACTTGATACCCGCGGGCAGGTGAAGTGATAGAGCCTGTCGCATTTAATAAACACAAGCGTGCAATTAGCGGGCGCATCTTTATTAATTACAATTAATTTATACACCTAAGTACTTCATTACAAAATCAACATTTACATATGACTACAATCTACCTCTATCTAAACATAAATGTGAAATGAGAGCCGTTTTTGGCTGTGTATTAATTTAGTATAAAAATAAGAATCAGTGTAGGTACTAAATTATTAAGGGCCTCGTTTCACCACCTCTGAGTAAAGTGTCAAATAATTTACTTGTCAATTAAAGTGGGTTCGGAGATAATTGGCCCCTGGTCCGCGGCCTAGTTTAATTTAAATATTTTTTTCAATACAAATACCAGGGGCCAATTTTCTCCGAACCACTTTAATTGACAAGTAAATTATTTGACACTTTACTCAGAGGTGGTGAACGAGGCCCAAAGAGTCGTGAATTTTGTAGAACAATAAAAAACCAAAAAAAGTAGCCGGACATAATCCAGCCTTGGTCATATCATCTCATACCGTGTCATTGCGGCCCAATGGCAATGTCTGGATATTTAAATAAAAGACCTAAATGGATGTCAATTTGAATGATCAAACCGGCTAGCTATCATACATATCTACGAATAATAGTCCTTCTATTTTCTACCACATACTAAGCCTCCAGTTTCCCCTACCCCACCAAACCTCTATCTAAATTTACCTCAAAATCGTTAAATGACTATTTTTATAGAGTCGAACTCATACAATTGTCCTGCAGGAGTATCGGGATGGCATCGCCGCTTATCGGCTGACCTCGGAACACTTTATGAGACATAACCGACCTCTAGCGGCTATCTGATGCATTTTTACTGGATTCGATCTTGGGTTAAGACAATGGGGATGGGATGGTGTAGGGCAAAGGTGGAAGCGATTTAATCTACTACGTAGATTAATATAATATTTCTTGGGCGCTTTAGTCGTTCTTTTTCTACTCCTACTACTATTATAAAGGCGAAAGTTTGTTTGGATGTATGGATGTTTGTTATCTTTCACGTAAAAACTACAGAATGGATTTGAATGAAACTTTACCACAATATAGCTTATATATACATCAGAATAACACATAGGCTACAATTTATATAAAAATATATTGTGTGGATTGTCCAAAATATGACGGTAAGTGTCAATAATTAACTCCACGCGTACGAAGTCGCGGGCGGCCGCTAGTTAAAATATAATCTAACATCAGTAAATTATTACTGGTACAAAGCATCCGACTGTCGACTATATGAAGATTAGACAGACTATAAACCACTTATGCCACTGTAACTCAATGTGTAATTTAATTAACCATAGGGCCTAAAACGAACCAAATCGGAGTTTCCCTCCCTTTCATACGCGCTCTGTGTCTCTTTGTTTGAATGTGACAAGTCATTCGAATATTTCATACGTTACGGGACTGTTCCTTGATAAACCACCAGGTGACTAGCACTACTTAAGACATGATTTTTACGTGATGAATCTTTCGAATAAAGGTGGTAAAAAATATTCCGCAAGGTGCGCTCCACTAAATAAGGCAGGTAACATCGAATCATCTCTATCACAGAAGTTGCACACATCTGAGGGTAAGGGAATAAAATGAGCGTTCGTTTTGTGCACGCACTATTATATCTTGCTTACGGCTTACTTCGTTACCTGGCTGATCGTTGATATCGGCCGATGTCAAATAATTCGCAGAACTTTATCAATAGGTACTGTTTCACAAAATAGCAAAACCGCTTTTTCCTTTCCCGTGAACCAGGTGTATGGAAAGCAATTGACTTTGGATTGACTGTTTTAAGGATTACGATGGATGGTGTTTTCGGTTTCGTGGGGTCATTTGAGGGCGTTTCGGGGGTTGTTTTCAATTCTATTGAATACATTGGGCACCTACAAGGGACTCTTCAGCATTGAAATGACTTGAGGTATTCTGACATAAAAAAAACGTTATTTTTCATTAACCTCTCGTTTTAAATTAACACTACCGATACTATTCGACTTACGAAGTATTTCGATTACTTCGACGGCATGTTCGAAATTCAAAATATCTATTTTACAGTTGTAGATGTATTTTGAATTTCGAACATGCCGTCACTTATAATCACAGTGCTATGGGATTACTATTTCAAACGCTTTTAGAATGGAATGTGTATCTACAGATTATATCAATGATATTTTTCTTAAACATCAAAGTATATCCAGCCAGATGCGTGAGCAACATGCAGCCATAACTCCGTCGTAAACTGACCCCATCATGCGGGGCCAAGAGCTTATTTCTATTCAATAATTTATACAATTGATAAATAATAAATAGCCGGACCGACCGCCGGTTTTATTTCCGCGTTTCTCATGTTATTCGGTTGAAATATACGCTGCCTTTTGTTAGGGTTGGCAGTTCTAGATTATTGCTCGGGCAATAACTGTAATGCCATGTACACAAATTAGTACACACACTCATGTTAAGTATACAGAGTGTATCTGTCAACATTTACATCCCTTTAACCTCATCTTCTACCGGGCACCCTGAAAATACTTATTTTGTTCTATGAATTTTGGAAATTCACATAAATAATGTCAACTCAGTACTACAACTAAGTCAGTTTATGCAAATAAAGATTAATTTATGGGATTTTTTAATTTTCTACGACAATCGAAAAATACTTCGAATTTATGAAATTGTATCAATTTTTCAAGCTTAAAAAAAGGAAAAAGACATTAACTCCACTCGAGCAATGAATAGACACTGAAACATATTAAAAAAACAAGTCATCAAAGCTATTTTAATTTAAGTATTCCCTACTTGCAGTTTAATGCTAATTACCAGCAGGCTGTTAATTACATACAAAAACAGTATAAAAACTTGGAGACCGTTGCTATTCTTAATAGGAACAATCAATGATCTTAATTAATTGAAAACATCTTCGTAAGCAGAGTAGTCTAAGGATTGAGCAATATCTGTAGACTTCATCGCTATTTGCCCGTGCAAAAACTTCATTCGACATGGATAGGACATCTGCCTTCATATGGCGTAAATAAATTACCGTAAATGGCAACACACGATCACCTGATTTACTTATCTGTAGATTACAAATGTAAGTAGGGAATTTTATTTATAGTTCTCTAGAGGCAATTGACATAATCAAATGGCGAATATCAAGTACTAAAGATCCAGACACGTCATTACTTTTCCATAAGAAATATTATCTCAAGACGAACGCTCGAACGAACGTATAAACTCGCCATTAACTCCTTCAACCTAATGAGCTCGGGCAACCGTCCCCGAGCGCGATGCAAAAATCACACCATTCCAACCCGAAAGGATGCCAATCGATTCCACAATCGATCAATTAAATCGTCTCGTTCTTACTCGAGAACTCGATATAAATGTCCGAGCGCCTAACGCTCAAATTTTTTCGCACGAGATCGCGCGAACAATCGCCCCTGTATAATAATATCCGATAATACAGCTTTTTGCCGGTTCCGTTTTCTGTATGATTGCACATTTTACTAAACAACGCGTCAAGATCGACTCCGAATGACATTCCTGTCGCTAAAAGGCGTTTAAAAAGCTTCTTTATCATTAGAGAAAAAGGAATCAATTTCGGGCGTGAATGTGGAAATAAATGTGATATCGGGGCGCTAATTTTTGCACTGTAATCTAATTGAGTTAAGGTTGACTGTCGAGTACACAAGTGATGCATCACGGATAAGTTGTAAGGTCACAAAATGAGCGTTGGAAAAAAGACGTCATCTCATATAAGGTGGAATCGGTTCTTCATAATGGTGTGCATTGTCGCGCGAGGTGTTATCGGGAAATTCCTTTTAGAAAAAGGCTGGGGTTTGGTGTACTATGAGATCTGATTGTTGGAGCGTCTTTGTGCCTCGTTTATTATCGTGGAGCTATTTACTTTCATAAGGGCGCGTCGCCATAAGCACAATGATGGCGCAATAAAGGCATTCCTAGTGCGCGGGTGCATAATGAAACGGGGAAATAAATCATTTCGATACTTTTTACGGAGGCCGCGGAAAAACGAGCGCGATCACTATGCCCTGGAATAGGAATAGAAATCTAGTCTACCCAACATTATTGTTTGTGTGTTTGGAATAGTAAACATTTAATTATGTTTCTCTAAGTAGGTACATCATTTTACGTTTCTTGTTTAAAATATACAAATCTGTATGAAACTCTAAATCTATTACTCATACCAACAAACAATCAAAACTGATCTCAGTGTACACTTTCGGATTTTTTAACGTTTATTTAAAGGAATCAAGATCAAGTAAACAATTTTTACAGTTACATTTCACTTTCTTTGTAAGAACAATCAATAATTATTATTTAGGGGAATGAGACGCAATTTTTTTACCTGATTTTTACGGACTGTCTGTCACACATAGTGTTACCCAATTCCTAAATTTTTCTTGAAGACTTCAAGAGAAGAGCGTACTACCTACCTACTTCCTAAAAGAGATCTCGCAGATGTTCATGGGCGATGACGTTTGCACGTTATATCGTCTCTACCATACAAAAGCTAACGTATGCCTATCTGTACTTAATAAATAAATTAACATTATGGGCGAATAAATCAATGAAATCTTATTTCACACTTTCGACAACAACACATTATCCTCTAACTTAGTAAACGTACCTTTTCCCAAATAACGTGTTGTTCAAAGTACTAATGTCATCAGCATTTCCACAGCTCCCGGACACCCGGACACGCAATAAAACAGTAATTAAACCCGCCCAGGGGGGAGGGGGTGGAAAAAATCCAATTCCCCTTTACGACTGCCTTAAAGACGGGAGTCCGATGCGATTTAAAAGTTCGCACCCCTGGTCATTTGCAGATTGTAATGTGAGGCAGTGTTGTAGGTTGGTGTAGACTTTTTATGTGATTGGTGCAAACGAGCAGATGGATCACCTGATGGTAAGCGATCACCGCCGCCCGTAGACACCTGCAACACCAGTAGAGCACAAGTGTACTGCCAACCTACCACCACGACCACGACTAATACCACCACCACAACGTAGCACAGAAAACCGGCGTAAAGCAGTGCATCCGCTGGGTTTCGCTGCATAAGTGAGGGTACCGGATGCCCAATCCAGGGAAAGAGGGTTAAAGGTAAGCAGCGCACTTGTGACACCACTGGTGTTGCAGGTGTTTATGGGCGGCGGTAATCGCTTACCATCAGGTGATCTGTCCGCTCGTCTGCCTATATATCGTAAAAAAAACCTTTAAAGTCCTTCCCCCCCAGTTGGTCCTCGGGTTCCCTTACTCAGTCGACGAATTCCGACGAAACACAGCGTATTTGGGAAGTTTGGTAATTAGGTACAATGAAGCGACTGCCGTCTGATCTTCGTATCCTTTCACAGGAGAACCAGACTAAACGGAATTGTGGTTACACGTTATAGACATTATCAGAGGTGCATGATCAGATTTCAAACCTACGACCTACTTATGGAAGACACGTCTTATCCACTGAGGTACCATCTCTTTTGTCCACGTGTCTGTGAGATTTTGAAAGTAACACCAACTTGGTGACGTCTTAGTAATGAAGTGGCAAGGAGTCGGCACAAGTGGGACTCGTTTGCCGTAATTAGCCGTCATTACGGCGAGTCCCGGCGCCCGCGGGAGTGTTGCCGTAACTTTCGGGAAGGATTGTCTTGAGTGGTTCTTGGTTCGCACTTGTTAGAAATTTTGAATTTTGGCAAGCAATACATAATAAGACAGAAGAACACTAAGGGTAACCAGGTCAGTCGATCGATCGGATCGAAGGCGTCGATCCGACCGATCGACTGACCTGGTTCCTGGTTCCTGGTTCAACTGGGCCGGAGTCCGGTTTTGCATGTTGTTTATATTTTAGATGGTGTCTTAACTAGGAAGAAACCAAAGACCCAAAAATTAACTGGTAGAAAATGCTTCTTGGCATTAAGTTCGCCTATTGTACGTAGTTTTGTGCTAAAAATAAATAATTCATAATAAAGAAATCCAACAGAATTCATAATGAAGAAAATATTGATAAAGGTATCTTAAAAATTACAAAAAATATCCAAAACTAGATATTTGGCGAGTTATTTATTTATTTAAACTTTATTGCACAATAGGCGAACTTAGGTAATGCCCAGGGGCATTCTCTACCAGTTAACCTTTGGGTCATGCAGAAAAGACAGTGATGCGGCGAAAAGAGTAACAGTGTAAAATAATATATTTTATTATAATTCTTATTATTATATTCTGTTTTAATTTCATAAAAAAATATAAAACAAATGACAGCGCTAGTAGACCGACTCCCTTTCATTCCATTTAAAATAAAGTGAAGTATCAGCATATACTTCTTATACTATCACACTACAGGGCAAAGGCCTTCATCATAGAAATCAAGTCATCGCTACTATGATGGGATTAGGTTTAATCCATTTAGTAGATACTATTGTACTTTCCATTACAGTAGTAAATTACAATACTACTAAATAGCAATAATAATTTCAAATACAATTAGTAAGCATTACATTTAGGAGTAGGCTACAAATAAAAACGCCATAAAATTAACTAGCCCCATAACACAACCAAATAAATTAATTCTATATAACTTAACCTTTACTCCAAGATTTTGAAATTAAATGACATAAATTGGCTTAGCCATAAAATTGGGCCGTAAACACCTAAAATATAGCTAAAGGCGTTATTTCGCTGGTATAAGTGCATACGAATGCTAACTCGTAAAAGCTGTTTATACCCAGCATAAATCGCTAGTCCTTTTCTCGATCTCGGTACAGTCGGGAATAATTAGTAAACGCTTCCTGGAAATACAGTTGGTTTTTTTATAAGTGGCAGACGAGTCACCACTATATGAAGAGACCAGCAAGCCAAGGAGTCACAACTGCCCTTACCCTCCACGAGGCTACACGAAGGAACAAGAGTGCGACGATATAAGAGCTTGTCCAGATGACGCGATTAATTCGCGCGTTTTACACGCGACTTGAAGTCCATTGCTGTATGCGCTCTGTGTCTGTTTACAGAAGTTCTTATTAAAGAGCAATGGACAACAATCAACGTCTAAAACGCGCGAATTATATGCTTCATCTGGACAAGCTCTAAGTAAAACCAAAATGAGACATGTTACGTGATGAAATCGCCTTTCAGCGCCATCTAATAGTAAGGTTATAAGTTCAATCCCGAAAAGAAGTAAGGGCGGGCAACTTAGATCTAATAAATAAACTATGTGTGATAGAATTGAAAGAAAATAATTTAACGTATTTTCTAATCCTACTTACGGGGTGTATCTGTGAACATTTCCATCCCTTTACCGACGTATTCTACCAATCCTTATGTAGTTCATTAGTTCTATGATTTTTGGAGATTCGCGTAACTCTTCAATTATCACAACAAACATTGGAACAAATGACATCAGAGCATGCAATTCGTTCCACTGCTCACCACAAAATGATTTATAATACCTACCTACTAAATGGTTTCATTGTGAATATCGAAAAAACACTAGTTAGGTACGCCTAAAACAGCGCAAACTTTGTGTTCGACCAACGTCAAAAATAATTAAGCAAACAGCAAACTTCTCTAATATCTGCGTTTCTTTTTTAATCAGGCCTCAACTTAAAATATGCGCAGGAGTGTACAAGCAGATGGGCCAGTGCGGATGAACTCTGACCCAAATAATATCTAGGTACTTAGCCTAGAGTATAGGCCTGTAGGCTTACACCGGCTTACCGCTTAAGGGGTACTCCTACGTCAATATTAAATTTATTTTAGCCAAACAAATAATAGGTATAACTAAAATTCCAATTTATACTTATGTTATTATATCTACAAAACTGTCAAATTCGACTCTCATCTTACTATCAAACATAATAGGTTGAATATCGATTGAGGAAATTTGGCAGACTGTGGTAGTCTAATATGTGTCTGTCTGTACCTAGACCGATTTCAGAATTTTTAGGATCACCATTAGTATACAATAATATCCCTGAATGAGTTCATGACAGTCATCTACATATTTATCTTCTTCTATCTATCTTCTATACTATCTTAAAAGAGGTAATGGCCTGGTCAAGGTCAAGCTTCCTAAGTAAACCCAAAAAGGCGAAACACTTGCGCGATGTAACCGACACCCAGCGCCATCTATGAGTACAACTTGGAACTAATGCCCCGAAACGAAATCATGGCGGTCCACTATTTTCACACATTACTTATTTGACTAAGGTCTGATTTGAGTAAACTCCGGCCTAGAATAATTTTACATTATGAGACGCTTGATGATAGGGTTATACCATATCTTTGTTCTCGGATAAATATTGGCCGAATCGGGCCTAACTATCAGTTTAATCTCAAATCTTTAGAAAGCCGTATAAACAAGATGATTATTATTTTATAATCGCACAGGACTATAGTTACGTTACTGAGCCATAAACTAAGACCATATCAAATTACTATGATCCTATAAAACCTTGTATCTGGTATTGCATTAACTGTAATAATTCGAGAGGACATTCAAACTGAATAGGCAGCATTTTTTTATGTTTAAGAATTTATTTCTCTATACGATTTATATCTTTTATATCTATAGATAGATAGTTTAATATTAGAGAACCAAAGTTATCGACATAGCTCACCGGATTAGCAAGCTGAAGTGGCAGTGGGCTGGCCATATCTGCCGCAGAACTGACAACCGTTGGGGTAAACGAGTTCTGGAGTGGAGACCGCGTCTTGGTAAACGTAGTGTAGGACGACCTCAGGCCAGATGGAGTGACGATCTGCGCAAGAGGGCTGGCTGGAGCTGGATGCGAGTAGCCGAAGATCGAAGTGGCGAGCATTTGGAGAGGCCTATGTCCAGCAGTGGACTGCAACAGGCTGATGATGATGATGATGAGATAGTTAACCACTCGCGTGTACGGCCATACGTAAAAAAAGTCGAGTCGCGTGCTCACTCGAATACGTGTAATAGTGGTAATAGAATACATGAGCGAAAAACAGTCGACGATCGATCTATTGGTCTGGGAATACGCCTTGGTAGAAAAGAGTACCAGGACCGGGTACATTAGCGTAAGGGAATAAGTGAGGCCTACACTCACAGTGAGTAGTACCGGGCTGATGATGATGACGATGATGAGACTCTTGACATTCCAAAAAAATGCATTTTCTTTTTAGAAATTGCGTTTTAGGCAAAACAATTGTGAAATAGGTAAGTAGGTCAAAACAAAACAATACAGTAAGGTAATTTCATACCTACGTAAATTTCTATTCTATAAAAACACATTTATGTGCCTACAATCCTCCTCTTAACATGAGTTCATATGAATCAAATGTGCGATCAAGCTGCAGTGAATTAATGTTTTATGTTTTAACCTTTGGTTCCGAACCGCGAGAGGAACGAGCCATATCAAACCTATATTGAGCATGTACTTCTTGCGTATGAGTTTCTTATCTATACGCATACTTAGGTACTTAGGGCCACAGCTCACAGTTATGCTGCTTTTAGGATTGGTAGTTGGTAACTTTGCCAGAATCGTATCGATGTAGCGTCTTGATTTCTCGACTTCATGCACTCGTGAATAATGCACATAAAGAGTCCATGACTTGACACGTCAATCAGCTGTGACTCAAAAACATCAATATGTTGGCGTTACATCCAGTCCAGAAACATTATCAAAAATATTTTAACTGCCAGCAACTTCATACTTTTTATTTTTATATAGCGATTGCTATGTAACTATGCTATGTGTATGCTATGTGTGTGTGTATGTTGTGCTATGTGTATGTTGGACTTAAAAAAATCTTCGACACGTAGGATTTCGGGATTCGGGTAGGACCCGAAACCCACGACCTTTTCATAATCCTGGCGAAGAGCTTTCAACAAGTGACGCACTGCATAGGTGGTATCAAAAAGTCGCCGTACCGTTTTTAATAATACGGGATGAAAGAACATCAGGGACTAAAACAAACCGGTCGTTACGACTGAATCGGAGTTTCCCTCCCTTTCATTAACGCTGTGTGTTACCTTTGTTTAGATGCGACAGGTATATTCTCATTGGTTACGAGAAAGCTTTGTTATAAGCCACCAGATTGGGATACAGCTTTGAAAAAACTTATGACAAAGATTTCACGTACCCACGTTTCTCAAAGTTTATGAGGCGGGGTTAAAAATTGGCGCTCCTTCAAAAGCTTCGGGTCGAAGCTCAAATTGCCGTCATAAGTTAACTGACGCTAACGGAGCGTGAACCTGGGTCCTTGCAGTTATGCCACACAGTAGTGCATATCAGTAAAGTCATAGAAGCATGTTATCGGAATTTGACACAGAGTAATAAGATTCTACAATCGGTAAATGCCGAAACGAAAACCGCTGGGGTAAACGAAATCTGGAGTGGCGACCGCGTTTTGGAAAACATAGACATTCTCAGGCCGTATGAAGTGATCATGTGCTCAAGACGGCTGGCAAGACCTTAGACCTCATCTTCACTTAACGTCAACTATGATCGAGGTCGAGTGCTTGTCTGTCGTAAAATAAAAAAAGAGATGATTGCGAGATATTCTGCTATGTTTTTTCATATCGAAAAACACTAAAATTGAGGTCCAGTCAAACAAAATTTCCATTACACGGAAATTTTGTTCGGGACCTTGGAAGAAAGTCAGCAGTGTGTAAGTAAAGTCTGTTAATTTACACAGTACTTTGCCATAAGACACTGCAAATTCCATAACAAAATAACTGGGAGAGCTGGTTCGCTGATAATGACTGCACTGCGCCACGATTCGCCTTTTAATCAACGTGCCTAACTGTCGTATTTGCATGTCGACCGCTCATTCCGCAACATTTAACTGAGTTTAACTTACGATATGACATTTGTTCAACTCTCGTTTAGCTATTATAAAAATGGGAGATTTGTGTACGCCCGTTATTTTGCATAATAGTGTGTTTTTTCATCTACTTATTTCAAGGCTTGTTAAAATGAAAATGTGTCGTTTTTACCAACTATTTTCCCTCTTCATGGTCAGAAGAAGAACAGTGATTTTATCAAATGCTCGGATTTTTGGTTAGTTCGAATGTCATGAAATCATCTTGATGCTGACAAACATTAATTAATGAAAAGAAAGAAAGAAAAGTCTTTATTTGGTCCGATGTTACAATAAATAAATAAATACACTGAAATTTCAAAGCGAAATTAACTGGACCAAAATGGCGCCCACTCAGCATATGGCATATGAACGCACTTGCGTACATACATACATACTTATCTAAAGTAATTGTTACATACAATTTGAATTTTAATATCAAATCCTATTACTAATTTGAAATATCGAAGCCTGAAATAGGTACCTGGCGGCTGTGACATGACTATACCTCTTATTTGTCCGCCTTTAAGTGCTTTTCCTTCTTTCAGAAAGTGTAAATGCAATAGAAAACAAAACAGATGTTCATAAGATCTCGACATACCCCTATTTGTTCAGCCTCTTCCCATACAGACGAGTGTAAGTAATTATTCACACAACTTTTCTAATTCACCCGTCAATACAGATTTATTAGGTCCTCGGGAAGAAAAAACTCGTGCACTGGGGGACGTCGCAGTTGATAAATAAGTACAATAAAACAACGGAGTATTGGCTTACAAGGCGCTTTATCAGCGGGGTATACGCGGACAGGGCTGCCAAGACGTGTAGGGATTGTTTCTTTTGAAGCAACAAGAAGGTGGTGAAAGAGAGTGAGAGTTCTTTAGGTATTTATAATCTATACTATTTATAAAGAGGTAAATTCTATAGACAACGACAAGGCTTATAGGTAAACCGAAAAAGCAAAACACATGTGCGATGTAATCGACACCGAGCGCCATCTATTGGTTGCATGGGAAACTAATGTCCCGAAGCGAAAGTGAGGGCGGGCCACTAGTCTCCATATAAAACAATGGGTTATTGGCCACAGTTCACATTATTTTGTAAGTACATGAAAGGTAAACATATGACGTAAACTTATTTGCAAAAAAAATATTCGAAAGTCTTTTCTATTTTTTCTGGACAGTTTTCAAGCTTTTGACGTAGGAAAATCTCTAAAATTCGCCAAAACGTTCCTATATTGACACAACTACTAAAAGAATAAATAGAATAAATTGCAAAGAATTGCTATACCAAAAATAAAAATTACAACTACTAAAAATCGTAGGACACACATGTAGATGTTTCGGGCGTTTAGCTTGGCGTCTTACATGAAACCCCTGTAAATATCCTACTACTATTATAAAGGCGAAAGTTTGTATGGATGTATGGATGTTTGTTACTCTTTCACGTAAAAACTACTGAATGGATTTGAATGAAACTTGACCACAATATAGCTTATACATCAGAATAACACATAGGCTACAATTTATAAAAATATATTGTGTGGATTGTCCAAAATATGACGGTAAGTGTCAATAATTAACTCCACGCGTACGAAGTCGCGGGCGGCCGCTAGTTTTTTATAATGGTAGGTATGTGACTGACAGCCCTAATACCACGTGTGCGAAAGAAAAGGCGTATCTTGCGCTTCGGGAAGAATGTTCAATAAGGCATGTTATAGATGCCTTAATAAACTAATTTATTATTTGTTTTCCCTTTAGAGATAAGAATTAGGTTTTGTTAGAGTTTTCAGCGCACTAAATAAGTTTACACTTGTAAAGTAGCAAATTAGTTTTTTAAAATTTATTCTACATTTAGATACAATTTCTCTGTGGTCTTACCACCCAAAATTTTAGTATCGAAATAATACATTACTACGGTTGTAAGCTTGTAAGATACTTTGCATGTCTTAAAATTACAATCATAAAACAGTAAGGTACCTACTGACAGTTTTGTCAGCTGAATTTTTTAAAATCAAAATCAGAATCAATGTTGAATTAATGTTAATGTTGAAAGTTGTCTTGGTTGGCTTTTTATATAAATACCTAATTGTCATATTAAACCCCAGACATTAGCTGATAGGTCAGCTACTTTAACATATAATAAATTAAAAGACCCAAACACGACTTAATATTTTTGAAGGAGAAGACTCTTCACAAGTTCTAGTGATAAATAAGACGATTTCCCTAACTCGCTATCCCGGCCCCTTACACGGAACCCCCGATAAATAATTTGGCAGTATTAGCATATGTCGATTTATCTCGCGAGTGGCTCGGAATTATTATTTATGACCGAGCCTCCCTCCCTAGTACATATGTTAACTAAATCCGCGGCCGATCTATGCAGAGTAAGAAGAGACAGAGTCTCAGCACAAAATAATTACACACAGAAGTTAGACTTTGACCTAATTTTGAATTTAGAAGAGTCGTTAACATATGCAGGGTGTGCCCGGATGAGTACATAAGCGCGCGGGCCTCTACCATAGACCTCGACGTTTTACAATCTTATGTCAAGTTAGGATTAATGTGGTCTCGAAAAGCGTTTTTGCCGTTAGTGAGCATGCGTGAGTACAGATATATTTTTAGCCAGTCAAACCTTCTGTGTTACAATATGTATTTGTGGTCTCAGGGTTAACACTTTTTGGCGGACATTTTACGAATGAAAGGAAACCAGATAGATGTACCAATTGATATAAATTTACAGACTTATTCTTGCTAGTATCTCGGATGAATAATTCTGTAAAATTATATGATGAATTATATGTTAACTAAATCTTGCCGGATCTTCTCGTCAGAATCAACTTTCCGATACTGGTGGTAGAATCGCATTATGTCTATTTATTTTTTAGTATATCTTATGTATCAAGATATATATTTAATTTCATTTAAATCATATACATTATCTTTAAATAGTTTTAAATATTTTCTTTATGTATGACGATTTGTAAGTGCTGTGTACAAGCCTATGCAAATAAAGAATATTTGACTTTGACTTTGAAATCCGCGGCCGATCTATGCAGAGTAAGGAGACCCAGAGTCCGCACTGTCAGAGTGAAAGAGCAGACTTTTAGGTGGACTTTCACGAATGAAAGGAAACCAGATAGACGTAGGTACAGTTTACGACCGAGTATCTTGGAATGGTTATTTATGACCGAGCCTCCTTCTCTCAGTACATATGTTTACTATATCTGCGGCCGATCTATGCACAGTGAAAAAAAGCAGAGCCTGTTGTTAGTCTCAGGGTTCTTATTGGTCGCAGTGTCCACTCGGTAGTCTCAGGGTGTAATACTTTTTAGCTGAATTTTCGATATAAATATTGCCAAATAACGCTCTTTTTCGAATGGAGCCTTCATTGGCAGCGATATGTACTTTTAACGCGTTCACGCTATAACTAGGGTTTCTAGGATCGAAGCATAGCAACCACTGTAGACCCTAAAACACTGTAATCTCAGAGGGGATATAGGGTTTCTAGGATCGAAGCATGGTAACCACTGTAGACCCTAAAACACTGTAATCTCAGAGGGGATATAGGGTTTCTAGGATCGAAGCATGGCAACCACTGTAGACCCTAAAACACTGTAATTTCAGAGGGACAGCATTATAATTAGCAGACATGAAAAAACGGTCACTAGCAGCGTATGCCTCACGGGCTCTGTTTTCAGTTACTCTGTGTTGTAGAATATATGAAGATTTCTCTCCAACACCTTTGCGTACTGTTGGGGATACGCTTTGATTATCGAAGTTTGATGTCTTGACGGGGTTTGTGTCTATTCTGGATTAGCATTATCCAATTTGTTCATTTGAATAACAGGTGGGGGGTCGATCTGTTTTAATATCTTAGTGGAAACTTTTTAGCGGAGTAAGAACTGGTATAGGGTGACATATTTTCATAGTTCTCACTTGATCTGTCACATAATGAGAGCAAGAAAACGAGTCTGAAGCAAGTGTTTTAATACCAAGTTTTGAGCAGATTCTGACACACTTTATAATCTATTATAATATAAAAAATATATTGTTATCTCTAGATAATAATTCCATACTGAAAGCTAAAAGCGTTAGAAAAAGTGTAACGTTAACGTAACGTTAGAAAAAGATAATTTGGATTCTCGACCCTAATGCATTCTGAATTCTGAGAATCCAACTCTTTTTCGAATGGAGCCTTATCGTAGGCAGCGACACTTGTGACACAGTCAAACTGTATTTAATGTTTCTATGATCAAAGTCAATACTTATAAATATATCCAGTGGCAATAAACAGCTTACTATCATTCGTGATCCATCTGCTACGTATCACATAAAAAGTGTCTTTATACTCGTACAGTCGAGTTCAAAAATATGTATACACTTTAGGACCTTGTCACAGTACAAATGTATAAGAAAACGACTTCCACTTTCATATACTTATGTATTGTGACAAGGTCCTAAAGTGTATACATATTTTTGAACTCGACGTAAATATATTATGCACATCAAATTAATTTGGCATGCAAATTAAATATCTACCTAATTAGTTAAACGCTCCCATTCTGAGGTGGAATAAAGGGGCCTCTACACCTCGCAAGACAAATCGGTGCGATTAGCGACGACGAGACACTACATGAATGATTACAGTAAAATATCTAGCCGTATGGAATGTTCGTACGTAAGTACGTATCTAGGTTCAAATGTCTAGGTGCCTACATAAAATAAATTTGAAACATATCGAATACGGTACTATGGACTTGACTCCTGGTTTTTTTCGGCATGACCTAAGTTTGTCATTAGCAAAAACAAACAAACCAAAAAAAAAACTTTAAATAAAGTTACAAATACTGCGCACTACTAGTGCCAACTAACTACCTACGTTCAATACTGATATTAAGTACTTAATAAAGTTTTTATTACTATCCCATAACGCAGTTGACAAGAATTTTCATAATATCATTTTTTTTTTTCAAGAATTTTTATATCGTTACTTCTTCTATGCTGCCTTAGGTTATATATTTCACCTATGTCAATTGAGGAAAATGTTATTGGAGTAACTCAAGTAGTAACTGCGTAAGTATTAGACTTCATTTCAGTTTCTACTGGAATATTGTCAATTTTTGCGACAACGTGTGTAGATATCGTATCGTGCGTTGGTAGTGTTACCAACGCACGATACGATATCTGCACTATAAATAGTGTATAACTCTTTTCACTGGAATAATATAGTAACTAAATAAATCAACAACACAAGTGCTTGAGCTACTCAGTACAAAATCAAGGTAAATAAATTCATACATCTAAGTTTTAAAAAAATTGTAGCTCTAAAACTTTACTGTTACCTTTCCTTTACTACGCCATGAGTTATTAATGGGATCGCCCGGAGCGATGATGGTTGATGGTGTTAATTAAAATCAAACATCTCAAACGTCACACCCCATCGAAAGTATCAAGGGGGACTCGTCACTTTTGCTTCGAACGCTTGATGGTTTGACTGATTAGCTCAGTTGTTTAAATTGTAGTCGTTAGCATAATGTCATTGGTATAAATCATTTTAACAAGTTGGGGAGAATTTGCATACTTACCTTTCATTTATTGTGACGAGATTTTTCACAAAAATGTTAATATTCGTTATTTTTAAGATAGTTATAATTTTATATAGAACATTAAAATAACAGACATGAAGAGCATCGCAAAGTTTGGGTTCAAGGCATTGCGGATCTGGTCAGACCATCGCAACAGGCTCATCCTCCTGGTCGCTTGCCCTCGACTTTCACTTTTATCCTAAGTTTATTTTTTTTATTTAGCCCACGTTTGTCCCGCTGCTGGGCAAAGGCCTCCCCCAAATGCTGCCTATGCACTCTGTTTGTAGCGGTAGTTTGCCAATTTTTTTTATATGTAAGATGGGTTTGCACTTGACCTCATCTCACCTGATGGAGAGTGACAATGAGGTCTAAGATGTAGCGTGCTTTCCCAGAAGAAGCCTATTCACTCTCGACTTAAAGACACCCAAATTGTAGCTGTCTGGAAATACAGAAGCCGGCAAGTTGTTCCATTCCTTAGCAGTTCGTACCAAGAAAGAAGAAGAGAAACGCTTAGTACTTGCTGGTGGAACTTCCACAGTGTAAGGGTGGATTCCTTTCTTGTTGTTGTTGAATTGTTGGAGAAGTGGTCCAAGTTATCGCGTCGTCTCTTATTGGGCCTGCCTCTTAGACAGCGTCTTGCTGGATGCCAATGCGTAATGATTTTGAGCTAACTCTCTGGGTGCATCCTAGAAACGTGGTCGGCCAAATCCCATTTGAGAAATATTAATATTTTTAGATTTTTTCCCGAAAGAGTAAAATACCCTTTTGGTTGCATCTACCCCAATCCAAATAAATCGAACCGTCACAGTAGCATCACTCAAACGTTGTCACAAAGGTTACCACCAAAAAAGTGTGTCAAAAGACGCCGCCGGAACAATCGCGGCATCGCCATTAATCAGGGCTTGAGGACTGGCGATACTTAATCAAAGTATCACAATGCTGCAGCTGTAATAGGAGCATGAATATTTATAAGAGAATTAGCCCCGGAGACGTTCGGCGACGCCGCGGCGCGTTCGAGACGGTTTGACTACAGGGTTCACAACTTGGGGTTTCTCCCAAAGGACGATGCCGGAATTGTTTAGTTAGACCAGTGTCGCAATTTTTTACTTTTTTACACACACTAAGTAAGTATTATTTTTAAATTACATTAAAATTATTTTTATTTGAAACACCGACAGCGTGAATTACATGTTATATGTACACAGCTTCTATTATCTATGTAATAAGCTAATAACAGCTATTCGCATATGGATTGAAATGATGAGAGTAAATCTCATGATTTATCATTAATATGCAAAACAGAAGCTAAGAAAATGACAGTGTAAGTAAGAATAATAAAGTAATGTAATACCTTTTTTTTGTTGGTTTCATGGAGAAAAAATGGCTCATACTTACATCATTACATTTTATTATCAAAACTCAGTCAGTTATACGTGCCAGTTTAAACACCGAAAGGACACAATATATTTTTTTTTACATTCAACAGAATGGTATTTGACAATAAGGAGTACATCAGTGAGCACACATGTGCCTGTCTGTATTTCGGAGCTTGAGTTCGATAAAGACTTCTATGGTTAACGCTACTGAGCTGGTTCTCTTTTTAGAAGAATATCAAATATTACAAAGCCTAAATATTGTCAGGGGAATTTGCATTTTTTTCTATTTTAGAGGTTTTTCACTTTTTTACGTTAAGGGTAAATATTTATAGGAGTTGGCAACCCTGGTTGACTCTTTAATTGTTACGGGAGCTTAGGATCTTTTTTGTGTTTTACAAGTTTTTTTCGAGCTCTATTTGAGGTTGAATGGTGATGACAAATTGGATGAATAAGATTATGTTTGTAGATATTATTTGGAGAGTCGTTAAGTTATCATCGTTTAGGCAAGTGATTTGATTTTACTACGAAGACGTTAGGGTGTGAGGTGATTAATTGATCGATCGACCATCGAGGGCATCGATTAATCGGAAAATAAATTCTTCGACGCCGATTGATCTTTTATAGCTACCAGACGTTAATGTCAACGGATGGAATCAATCAGTTGTCAGACCAACTAGTCAGTCGAACGATATCCTTCAATCAATGATTCTTCCATCAACGTGATGATCGATATTCTAGATCAACGATCGATCGATTCATTATCAAGCTAATTCATTTAACTCAGCTTTCAGCTTTCAACTTTCAGGTTAATTGGTAGTGAATGCCCTAGGGCATTAAGTTCGCCTATTGTAACAAATGTTTGTGCAATAAAGTTTAAATAATAAACAATAATAATTTTATCATCACCTTAGGTAGGTACCAAATATATTTATAAATTAGTTACATAATTGAAGATTGTGTAAATAAATTAAAAAAATCGTCCAAATACCAAAACGCAAATTAGGTAGGTACACAAACCGGAGCAAAGTCAAACACAAACATAGAAATATGAATTAGTTTACCAAGTGACCAATCCCGGCTTAAACCGACTGGTCATCCCGGCGGGATCAGCGCTTAATCCCGGGACTAATAGCCGGGGGCACTTCGTTTCCCGGGATTAGCCCGTCAATAGAAACACAACCTTAAGTTTGGAAATAGAACCCATTAAAAAAGACCTATGGAAACTATAGAGTGTTCTTTCAACGGAAGGTCTTTACATATTGGTTCATTCAATGGCCAAATTAGTTAGACCTTTGGATTTTATACGAGTCACTTCTAATGATGGGTCTGAATATTTTGGTCAGTGTTTAAACTAATAGAGTCGAATTTCGTGTGCACACTTTTTGATTTTGGGTGCAATTTTTTGGGGTGCGAAGGAAGTGTTCCGTGGAAATGTAAAAGCATTTCGCTGTAAGATTATGATATTACGGAATGTATTGCTATAAGTCAGGACTGAAGGTTAGATTTTATAGTTTTTGTTATTTATAAAATCTAACATTATTTCTTACAATTCTTGTAAATAATATTATAAATGCAGTAGCCAAGTTTCGACGAAAGTTTGCATCAAGTTAAATCAAAAAATTAACTGTGGGAGTGCCATGCTTCGGCATGAATGGGCCGGCTCGACCGGAGTAATACCACTGCCTCACAGAAAACCGGCGTGAAGCAGCTCCTGTGCTGTGTTTCGCCGAGTGAGTGAGGGTACCAGAGGCTCACCGGGGGGGGAAGGGGAGAAAAGGTTATCAGCGCACTCGTGACTCCACTGGTGTTACAGGTGTCCAGGGGCGGCGGCAATTGCTTACCATCAGGTGATCCGCATGCTCGTCTGCTACCTATCACATAAAAAAAGTTTAAGTAATAGGTAAAGTTTGAAGTAAATCAGAGTTAATTAAAATTTGATTTTGAAACATAATGTAACTCTCCAAAATGGTATTTTTATCTACAAATGTAAATTATCTTGTAACATGTAACTCTCCAAAATGTAGTTACATTAGGTACCTAAATGTTTTCGGAAATCAGAGCACATTCCCGTCGGGTCATTGACTCCCCCACTACATTAGTACGGATCTCATACTAAAATATCTACCCTGAAACTCATTTGGCCGGCCCGCCGTATCTAGCCAGGTAATTTTTCATGGAAAACTGCCATAAAGTAAGGAAAACTTCAACTTACTAGTAACCAGATCACGTACGTGGGAGTGCGAGGGAGAGGAAGAGTCGGACGCGGTAAACGCGCGGGTGCGAGCAGGAGAAAAGTCTTGATGCATAGGCAATTTTTCTGAGCTAAGAAGAATAAGGCTCAGTGTTATTATCTGTATTGGCGATTTTACCTTGTATGAAAAATCGGGGCAATACCTTGTGTAAAAAAAGAAGTTAATTTAAGTAGGTTATAAAAACTTTTTTTTATTTTTTTTTATTTGATAGGTAGCAGACGAGCAGGCGGATCACCTGATGGTAAGCAATTGCCGCCGCTCATGGACACTTGCAACACCAGTGGAGTTACCCATTCCCCCCCGGATGGGCCTCCGGTACACTCAGCGAAACACAGCACAGGGGCTGCTTCACGCCGGTTTTCTGTGAGGCAGTGGTATCACTCCGGTCTAGCCGGCCCATTCATGCCGAAGCGTGGCTCTCCCACAGTTAACTTTTGGTTTATTTAATAAATGCTAACGCTCGTTCACAATCTCAGCCGATGATTAATGACGATAAGGTCTACGAGTGATTCAAGAGTACCTAACGCTGGCGGCTCAAAAAGTTGAGGGCACAATACCACCAATAGTCGTAGTAACATGTTTGTTTGTATTGGTCTGGGTTTTTGCTATGTATTATAAGTATGTATTTACAAAAGAAAAGTATTATATGTATATATTTGTAATCCCACTGTTGGTTCTGATATCTGTAACACAGGTGCTTGAGCTACCTATCTCAGAGTCAGATCAATGTATGTGATGTAGTGAAAAAAATATTATTAAATATTAAATATTATACTTTTTCTCGAGTCCTGGATTTGGTTCCTAGAATCGAATCCAGGACTCCAAGCTCATAGCTCAGTACTTAAACCGCTAGACTTTGAAGCGTTCATATAACTTGTCCTTAAAAAATACTTTCTTCCCTATCGCCCTTTCAACAATACACAAACTCGAAATTCCACAATTTGAACGCCTCCCCAAAATGCTTTCAAAATCAAAATACCTACGGAAAGGTAGAAAACCCCGGCATTAGCATACGAAAGGCGTCTCTTTGTGGCGGACCATTGTCGCGGTGGCCTGAGTGTGGGACGAGATGTGTGACTAATGCCGCATAGTTTTGTTTTAATGTGTGATATTGTGACAGCGTTAGACGTAACATGTTCCTTAATGGACACAAATAGTGCAATACAAATCAAGCTAACTAGGTACCAATATGGATTCTGGGAAACTCTGGATTCGGCACAAATTAAAAACAAAGTACTGAAACAACTAAGTACTTTAAACGGAAACTTAAGAGATCGAAATATATTTTTCATAAAAATTAAAAAAAACCATTGAGCTTGAGCTCTATCCTGTTTTAATTTGTTTAAGTTAATAAGAAAAAAATGTTTTCCGAACCATTAAACACAGTGCCAACCGTTTCTTTTTTTTTTGGTTTTTCGACGTTCATTCTCTTTTAATCTTTCATTTGTCATTTTAAAAAAATGCCAACTTGTAACCAATACATATTTAAGAAAAACAGGTGACTCTACAGGCAGATATTGCATGACGGCCGTGCTAATTCGTCTTAGGACTGATTTTTCAATGCATGGATAACAGGTTATTCGTCAGATATTGTTTTATACTTCCCAATTGAAAAGTAGTTGTCATTCGTATCTCTCTTACTTTAACATTGCCATTTACTTTGGTTGGTTATTAATTTAACTGACTGATAGTGGTTATCTGAAGATTGAAAAATCAGCCCTTAATGTAATTTATTTATTTTTAAAATAAAATTCTGAACTTCAAATCGTCTAAAATAAAGTTTGACTAAATCGTATATCACTAATCGATACAATCAAGTCAATACTCGTATACTCCAAGCTGTACGTGCCTATGTCAAGCAGTTAAGAAAATGAATAAATATAACTAATAATAAACACTAATAAGCAAATCTTTAGATTCAAAAACAACATGGAACTTATTGCACAGAGTTAATGTTATCAGTTATAGCTGATCATCCATAATTTATGACTGTGATGGCATCGCCGTCTGACCCCACAAATGCCTAGCTAAACTTTTAATTTCAAGACAAGTACGCAAGAACTTTCTAGTGGATTAAAGTGGACATTACCAAAGGCCATATTTTTAGCGTATAGGCAGAAAACGGAACCATATTAGATTAGACTACAACGACTGGATCAATAACAATTGAGCAGCTATCCGAGCCTTGTAGGTTTCTTCATGATGTTTTCAAATAATGTTGCATGATGCGATAGTGATGGTAGCTCAGTGGATAACAACGCACCGTCCACGTAAGGGGTCGAGGTTCGAATCCAAGATTTTTCAAATCTATAAATAGGTATGCGCTATAATATGTAACTACCTACGCTGTGATTCTGAACCGTAACAAACTTATTTTTGTTTTTTTTTAATCAGAGTAACCTATTTCTACCATTAGATCGGCGATGAGGGAAAACATCGTGCGGAAACCTGCACGTTTGGTTTAAATAGTTTCTGAAATGTGTAATCGTGTTTTACCAAAATTATCAGACTCCCCAAATCCTAGATCATGGACTAAACGTACCCCGGGATCGAAAGCGACAGCTTCGGACGCAACCGGGAACTACACGCTGAGAGGGATGTGAGTTTGATGTTCGTCTCAATGAGATAAGCCAATAAACCAGTCGTATCCTCCTATTCCTTTCCCCGCACATAATTAAAACGGTTGCGTATTGGGCGCATAAATTTATTCGTTTTTTCTTTCGCACTTTTAATTTGTCCACGACTGATCTGCATAAATTCCTTTGTTTCTCGACGTTTAAAATGCCCAATTAGTGTGGAGGTAATTTATTTGCTCTTAATAAGAAAACTCGAGGTGGAAATGGGATTTTTCTTGAACAATTGGGAAGTTAAGACGATTTGGGTGCTCATTTTGAGTTTATTTTTCGGCTTTCATTTTGGATATTATTATGCAGTTACTTGCATGTATGTTTTTCTGTCTTTTGTTCATAATTTTTGAATTTTGCTTGCATTTAAATGCATGTAGCAAAAGTTCCCCCAAACTCAAAGAAACCGATGTCTTTCCGATAAAATCATCTTCCCGTACAAAGCGTTGCCCATGCGGATTTTTGTTGTTTTTTTCATGTTTGATGTTTTTTCCCGGAAGGAACCAAAAATTTTCCCGTAGTAAAATGATATCCCTGCTTATACTATGTTATCAGGAGTTTTGAAGCATTTGTAATAGGAAATTAATCGTGGAAATAAGATTTTAAGTTAAAAAAGTTCCGTTGCATAGGTACCGACAAAAAACCTTTTCATGGTATTACTAGTGACTAGATAATATCAATGCGCTACATTGTAATAACGAACTAGAGAACTAGTCCAGTAATTTTATCTTTCCTGAGATTCATTCCTTCGGCCGGCGTACGATTGAATCATACATTTTAATAATCTGAACAATAGCATAATTAGGTCCTGTACAGGGCCGCTATCTAGCCCCATCTAATTATACTTTCGCATCGTACATCCTTACCACTTTATGATACGCCAACAAATCGAAAAATGTAATCGATACGTCGTTTAATACAATAGTATCGAGTAATTACGCGATGCCTAGTAAGGGACAACAATCGAGAGATGCGATCGGGAATCGATGCGATGCCTTATTCGATGCTACTGGTTTATTGTTTTAATCCAGTGGTTGCCAATCTTTTATTGGCTGAGATCACTTGCGCATTTTTTGTACTCGATAATGAAACGTAATATCAGTTTACAGTTTTTTTTAGCTTATACAGATTTGGGCCTTGTAAAGACTAGCCTTACACTGTACTAACCTTACAATGTAAATAATATTAACAAATAGGAAACCACATGTAAAAATCTTTCGGAACTAGGTATACAATGCAATGCATACCTACTACTACTGCATATTATGCATGTATGCAATTTTGAACCTTGTGACATCTTATCTACTTTGTATCCAAGAAAAAATTGTCACCATAATTAATGTAGGCTATACATTTCCCTCTTTTGGACCAATAAAAATAAATAGTCAAGGAATATAAATCTACCTTTAATTCGGTATGTCAATCTCTAACGAGAAGAACTGACAAGGATTTCAGTATGTAGTTATCTATTCTATTCAAGTATGATCATTGAGAAGAGCAACACGGTGGCCCTCGGATCACTGTTTGGGAACCTATGTTTTAATCAAAAGGATTTGCATACGGCTGTTATAATGTTCCCGGCTGAGTTATAGCGGGTCTGAACAAATATTGAGAGTTAGCTTCGGTGTCGGCCTCGATTTTGTTATTACATACTCGCTTTGGGGCTTTCATATATCTAAAATCTTTCAAACCATTTGAGTTGAGAGCATAAAATAAAAGTGATAAATCGAATATCAACGTTTAAAGTTTTGATATTCTAAATTGCAGAAAATTTTATTATTTTAATGAACTTACCTACGATGAAAATTATTTTAAATAATCTATGTTTGTTTATAATGTACCTACTTATATTTACATATATTATTTAAATATCCTAGCGATTAGTCCCTTCGTCCGTTTATATCAAGTTTTTGTACATTGTTGGTTTCTTACGTCCTTTTAAGTTTTTTAGCTTCAAAGACGACAAAATTTAGAGAAATGCAAAAGGCTGAAGTCCATACATTTAGAACTTGATGCCTATAAGCATAGCCACACAGAAAAATCTAATTGATCTAAGCCTAGAGGGCGTTTTTCCCTGATGTCCTATAAAACGTCTTAGGCCTTACAAGTGTACTAACTACTAAGGTTCTATTTAGCTTTTTCTTGTAAACGCCCTTTTAGATGATATAGTATAAAATAAATATTAAAATATGGCTGTAGCAAGGTAATTGCCACACACAAGGATCTTGCTACTCAGCTAAGTTTTTCATGAATACCTTAGTCTATAGGTAAGCTCGCTCAGTCCTTGTCTGGTTTCCAACGTCTGGCCTTTTTAAAAGATAAAGTTTAGAGTAGTATTAAAAGACTCAACGTAAACCATCAAAGTCATACATTGTCATGGCTGTGGCGGCCACACAGAGTGATCTAATTTGTCCGAGCTTAGAGCGAGCTTTTTCATTATGCCCATAGAGTGTCTTAAGCTCGCTCGCGTCGCGCGAGCGGAATACTAAGTGCCTGTTTGTTTTGACGCTTTTTATATCATTAGTTTATTGCTGCAGCAGGAAATACTTGTACTTACTTCAGCGGTACAAAGTTGAGGACTTTTAAATAAAAATGCAAAAAAATTATGATCTTTTCGAAACTATTTTATGGCAATCGTTTCTTTGAGTTGGGGTAGAAAAATTCTTGAGTGGAGATCGCGACTCGGCAAGCGAAGTGTAGGACGGCCGGCTAGATAGAGTGATGATCTGCGGTTTGCATATGCTTATTGTTTTATTGTCTTCAGCATGTTACGTGATCTTGTCTAATTCAGTGAATACAGTTTTCCTTTTACAATTTTTTTTCATTAGTATCCAACAGACTAGCAATACCAGCCCTCATCTACTATGGTATAAGCTTTGACATAAAAACGTAAAGTGTAGGACTGCACAAAACAAAAATAGGTACCATTCATACAAGCTCATTTTTATATCTACCAACTCAACGACCACAAATTCTTACCAACATAATCAACAATTCTCATAACACACCGTAAACCATATTCCACATCAATTATTACCCCCATCTATCCGACATCAATAAACAATAACACTCCAGAACTGCATCAGCCGTCAAATTACACACCACATCGTAATTGCGACTGGGCACTGTCCTCTTTTTAACATCGGATGTTTAGGTTTTTTCAATGGCTGCCCTCTGCTCGCCGTGAGAACAGAAATTACCATTTTTAGAGATTGGATTACGCATCTGATACCTGGATTTGAGGGGTCCGGCGCAGGTGACAGCGGGTTTGGATAAATTTGCCACTATATCCGCCCGCCTCATTTTGCTTCGGAACTTAGCTCAGTTTTGCTATTCCAATCTTTGCCAATGGATAGCGTTGGGTGCCGATTAAATCGCGCAAGGGTTTTGTTTTTCGGGTTACTTCAGTATTATAATCTTTTTTGTGACCGATAGTATTTATCTCTTTATAAATATAATATATGAGTATAATAGGTATGGATATTAATTTAGTTAGGAAAGGTCAGTAAGTTGAAAAAGAATTAACTTGAAAATTCATTATTAATGAGTGATATTTGACACCGACTATCACTATTCTTTGGGTGTCTGTAACTGAAGTTTTCTTAATTTACAGGCCCGGTGGTGCATTTGGTATAAATCTAGCCATGTGCATATCTTTTTGTCTGGCTTTAACTTGTTATTTGTTTATTTGTATTTTTTTTAAATAAATCTATACCTATATCAAAGTAGTACATAGGTACGTGCAAAAAATCTCAAATTCGTGCAACGCTCTTAATTATAGATTACTAAACTAAACACTCGTTTCTGGCGATGTAGAGCAAAGACAATTTAATCTGGTATTAATGACTTTATAGAAAAATAATTTACTTTGCCTTCGTTATTTAAATACTCCCATTACGAAGCTTTTCTTCTGCTTAAGCTTACTTAAGCACAAAAGGGTATTTTTTTTTCAATAAATATAACACGCGCACAGTGGAACCCTACACAAAATGTTATTTAAAATCTCGTATCGCAAAAGCGAGCAGCGATCTTGAATGTAGATCGAGTAGGATACACGCTTTGGGCGGTGTCAAGCGACTACATTTCCGATGCGAACTTGTAATCTCCTGTCGAATTCTGGCAAATTCTGGGAAAATTTCTCACTTGTCAATTTGTACAAAGTTTCGCAGTAGATGATGTGTTCATGCTACAAACTAGGCTAGGTATAATTCAAGCTACTGACATCTACCTACATGTTGTGTTACTGTAGTCTGTCAAGTTAATTAGTTACTTAATGGATTCAATTAAAGTGTGTTTCAAAGTCAAAGCCAAAATAATCTTTATTGGCATAGGCTTGTTGTAGGTACACAGCACATATCGTCATAATCGTTTGATTTTTTTTCTGTGATAGGTTGCAGACGAGCTGACCGATCACCCGATGGTAAGCGGTTGCCACCGCCATAGACACCTTCAACACAAGTAGACTCACAGTTTTGTCAACTTTTTGCTTTTTTTTCTGCTAGATGTGAATCGGTAATAACCCTAAGTGGGGACTGACTGTACAGTCAAAGTTCATTAAAGGTAAAAATCAGGTTATTTTTGGTAACGTGTTATTACACGTATGGCATTTGGTTGGTTGGAAATCGAAACATCGTAAGCAACAGTAACAGTAGAAGTACAGCAGATAAAAACAGTAAAACAGTGTGATCAACAATCATACAATATTTATCACTAAAAAGTTACGCCATTTTAACAGACATTGTACATTTTGTTTTTACCCGACTACGGTGGGTTATGAGGGCTCTGTAGCCTATACATGAGTTTGAAATAATATCCTCGCTATCGAAAACTATCGCTTTGTCTCTTTTCATTGTGATGCATTTGAAAAGAGACAGAGCAATAGTTTACGTTATTTCAATTTTAGATGTCAACTCATGGTAGCGCTACTGATTTTGAACTGCATGTTTTATATTGGTAACCAGAATAATCTAAAATCTGTTGTTCGAAATAGTGTACAATGTATGTTAGAACAATTAAACGTAAAATATTGGGAAGAACTTATTTGTTATAACTTACCGGACTGTTAACGGATGCCGCATTGCCAACGCCATCTACTGATGGTTTCCTGAAACCAAAGACTAATTTTAGGCTTACAACGTAACGGCAATGGTAAATGCTGATAAAATTATATAGGTATCTATAGGATTTATTTATAAAGATATAAATTCTATAGACAACGTCAAGGCTTATATAAATCGGAAAAACGGAGCACTTGCACAATGTTCTTAATTGACACCCAGCGCCATCTATTGCTATAATTCAGAACTAAAGGAGTCCCAAAACGTGGGAAAGCCACGCCTTTGGTATGAATGGGCCGGCTCGACCAGAGTGATATCACGGCCTCACAAAAGACCGGCGTGAAGTAGCGCCTGCGCTGTGATTTGTGAGTGAGGGCACTGGAGCTCCAATTGGGGGAAAAGGGGATTAAGTAGGCTGCGCACTTGTGACTCTACTGGTGTTGCAGGTGGGCAATCGCTTACCATCAGGTGATCCATCTGCTCGTCTGCAACCATACACATAAAAAATGGAATAAAATTAATTAATTGTTATAGGTTAACTGTGGGAGAGCCACTCTTTGGCATGAAAGGGCCGGCTCGACCGGAGTGATACCACTGCCTCACAGAAAACTGGCGTGAAGCAGCCCCGTCGCCGAGTGCCGTGGGGGAAAGGGATAAAAGGTTGGCAGCGCACTTGTAACTCCACTGGTGTTGCAAGTTTCCATGAGCGGCGGCAATTGCTTACCATCAGGTGAGCCGCCTGCTCGTCTGCTACCTATCATATAAAAAAAAAAGGTTTAGTATCTGTCCTCCTCTTTAACAAACGAACTGTTTGATCTTGAAGGCCAATTATGGCTACAAGGACCACCTAATACTTACATCCAGTAGGGGTCCATGAGGCCTGATGTGTGGGGTCCATACCCAGGAGCTAGGTAGGGACTGACGTAGTTTACCATCGGAACTGCGTACATGGTGCTAGTTTTATTTATTTATAGTTCACACATTCGTATCCACTAGTTATTAGACTAAGCAGTAATAGATAGAGCATTTAAAACAATGCATAGGACGACCTGGAGAGCCTGGAATTGGGATAAGTTCTATACAGGGTGTATCTGTGAACATTTACATCTCTTTAACCACGTCTTCTACCTATTATTCTGAACAACATTAGTTCTATGACTTTTGGAAATTTGCATTAAAAAAATTCAACTTTCCATAAAAAAATCAGACACGTGACTTGTTCAATTTGTACGGGAAGTCGAAAAAAAATTCAACGAATCTTCAAAAGTCTTCCAGCAATTGTTAAAAATGGTTGGCAGAAGACGTGGTTAAAAGGATGTAAATATTCACAGATACACCCTGTATAAGTGTAATATTTGCAATCATTAACTTTACATTATAACTCGTTATTATTTATATTGGAAAAGTGCACACGTTTACAGGTCCTAGTCAAAAAGTAAATAAATAAATGTACCTACTTAGGTATGTAAAACTAAACAAAATGTGTAACGTCTGCTCGTCTGCCACCTACCACGAAAAAAATTTCCTTCTAGAGTAATGAAAGTAGGGTTTAACTATTTACTTTATAACTTAATTCTTTTCTACTCAAGATTTTCTGATTCTACTTAAGAATTAACCTTAACTTCGACATTAACACCTTAAATCAGATCCAGAATCTGTGATCTCATTTTTCACTAGACTTTTGTCAAACATCCCACAAACAGCCTACCATTTTCAAAGTACGTACCAACATGGTACCAACATTAACAGTGCCGACAAAAAGTAACATTCCAAATTTAAAATCGACCGCGACCGTTACTAAACACAGCTAAGTTGACAGAGACGGTGCGCAGCGCGTCAAATCGCACAAAGGTTCCAGTTAGCGCCCCACAGATGTCGTTAATGCCTGCTGCGCGCGCAACACACGCAGAGATTTGAATTTGGAATAAAAAGAAAAAAATGCGTGAAAATAAAAAATATATATGTGCAGAGGCAATAGACCATTTGAATATCCTCAGAAATTGTATCAATCAAAGTCATGTCACAAAGGTACGTTAACTTAACATCTAAGGAGACAAAATTGCGTAAGAAATTAGAAAAGTGAGTACCTACCTACTACATAATAAAAAAGCATTGAAGGAAATGAACCAGACACGAAAGGACACATTTTTTGGCTATTTAACTAGATTGTTGTATTGTCCCCTTTATAAAATCGTAACCCGACACTTTGGGTAGCATTTTGAAATCATGCGCGTAAAAGAACAGTTTTGATCCTTCCGAGTTTATTATAATTAACGACTTTGTTAATTATAATAAACTCTGAAGTTTCGAGAGATTTCACATTTCGGAATAAGTATATTATTAAGTTTATTATAAAACATATTAATGTAACGTCAAGATTTATGACCAGGACTTTAACCATGGAAACTTTTTTACAGTTACATCCCTTTAGCCATTCAGAACTTTTGTTCTATCGATTTTGAGATTTCATCATAAAAAAAAATTAAAAATATTCAATGAATATAGGTAACATGACTCGGTCATTTTTGTGTATTTTATTCATTCTTTTTTTTGAAATGAGTCGAAAAAAAAATTTACGATTGTTGTTTTACGTTGAAGTTATTATGACAAGGTAAGAGTTACTATGAAACTGTTAAGAGACACAACTTGTATTAGTTCAATTTAATAACTGCAAATCTTGGATTTAAAACTAAAGAAAGAACCAATGACTGCTCCGCAACTAAAATTCAATCAACTTCTAATAGACTTCAAATACCTCATAAACGAAACTATCAAGACTCCGCGGTCGGCGTACGCGGGACTAATCACACAGATCACAAATCGATCTGTCGGCAATCATATCGATTAGCTGTAGTCTCGATTCCGATTGCTCTCGGCGCGGTTTCCGATTGGGCGGCAGGATCAAACGCGCCCGCGGCGACATTCGTCATGGAAAACGCTACCGTGTCTATGGCATTTTTGTTTTGAGGGTCCCGTACCTTAAAAGGTAAAAATCGAAACCCTCTTTTGTTTTCTTCGTTGTAGGTAGATAATATATACCTATCATAAAACATTTTTATCATAATATGCATACGAGAAAACATCAAATTGCAGATTTTTTCTGAACCTCTATAAACATCTCAAGAGATAATTGACTGTTGATGACTGTTTTTGTCTAAATTTTATAATTTTACAGAAATCTAAAACTAGATAACGTCTTGCTAGATACAATGTCCTGGAGTTTTACAATAAAAATGAAAACCTTAAAAGTAACGAAGTAGTTGTACATAATTAATACAAAATAATTCTTGTACGAAACTCGCGAGTGCGAGTTCAACTCGCACTTGTCCCGTTTTTTCCAAATCTATTGTGGAGGAGGCCTTTTGTGAGAATCAGAGAAATGTTAATGAGGTTGATTTGTAATTGGAAGGTTTTGTTGGTAAACAGATAGGCGGTAAGTGTTTGAAATTATAACCCTTCCTTTTTGGCTTTGCCACAGAATACTTAATAGTACCGAGTAAAAAGTACCTACACTTTGATCTTAGCCAAAAGGCCGAGAAGCGATGAGTAAAAAGTACATCAAACTGTTACCTACTTACTTAAAGTAAAATATTCAAACAGTAGAATCAGTTAAACCATTTATACACAGTTATGTAATGAAAAATATATATTTATGGAAATTATGGATAAATACCATTAGAATGTCAAGTGTGATTAAAAAACTGAATAATTAATAATCCTAATTAGTCATTCAACTAAACTAAAACTGAGTAGCTAAAAAATACTTTTAGGCAAAAAATATTAGGATTTCCAGCATGTGCAAATTGTTCAACAATTTTAAAAATAAGTAGATCTATAACATTTAATTTTATAAATAATAATAGTATTAATTAACTACACAATTGTAGATATATTAATATGAAGTCGCGTTGTTAATTTAGATACTAATTATATTTAAATATAACTATATTTATACCTAGATAAGTAAAAGTAATTATTTTTCAAACTCTACTATTTAGTGACTGTTTCCAAAAATATTGTTTATTTTAAATTATCATTACGAATGAAGTAATAAATATCAGCCAACATTATTAGTATCCAATATCGTGACCTAGTAATTATTGAAACAAAAGGCGGCGATAAACTTACTAAAAAGAAAGTTGCAACAATCTCAAAACCGCACTGCAGAATGTTCCTACATTATAATATCAAAACGTTTTGATGCTACTTTATTATTTATTCAGGCAAGAATAACTGGTTAACGTCTTAATTTTTTATCTCAAACACCATGAATAAGTTATACGCGTTCACCAAATTTTGGACGTTCCTGATACTGATCGCTTCGCCCGAAACATCGCGATATAATCAGCACAAATTAGCAAAAAGGAATTTATCGTACATTCAATTACTATGCGTAAGTTCTTGAAATTATTTACTCATTCAACACGTTAATACAAATGTCTTCATTACGCAGATGCCACTAAGTAAAAAGCGGACGGACTCCCACATCGTGACATTCGTGGAAAACTGTTGAAAACGTCAGATTCCACAATCAATGGCGGAATAATGCATCCGAGAAGTCACGAACAACTGAAGTCTTTGGTAAACTCAATTACCCTTTTTTGGAAATTGAGAAAAACCTTAAATGGGCAAGCCATTCTCTTTAAAGGGATGTTCGGGAAAATTTTGAGATTCCCTGTATTAGATTATCGAACAGCTGTATTTGTTTGAAATATAAAAATTTCCTTTTATTTAAGAAAAAATATGCTCTACAAGTCTACACTATAAATAAAACATTGACGGTTAAATTGAGATTTTTTAGTCACAGAGAGAATGTGCAGATTTTGAAAAGTAAAAATCGAACAAAAAACAAAACGCACACTTAAAAACAAAACCCGCCAAAGTCAACCAAAATCACACAAAAGTTTAAAACCTCATTGGAAGAAACAAGACATTACAAACGGTGCACTTTTAAAAAAGAGAAAAAAGAGCAAACAGCGGAAGTGTTTACGAACACGCACGGAAGTTTCGGAATTCAAAGTTTCGAATTAGGAACGCGTAGGCCTGCGCCCGCCGCGGCGCGCCACGTGCTAGTGCGGTGACAGTGCACACCCCGGGGATGCGAGGATCCCCTTGCATCCGCCCATATGGCAGTATTGGCGGTGTGTGCGCGCCCTAATCGAATAGTAATCTGTAGCTGCTTAATGATTCATTAATTCCTTGTTGCACGTTCGCAGTTTTGACTTTTGACTTGTTTGAGGAAGTTTGCGGTTTCGATTTTGCACTTGCTAGGACATTAGTAAATTTATGTCATCTTCCTATATCGTTGTGATGTACTTTAAATGTATACCATTCTTGTTCGAATAAATGAAACATTAATATGGACTAAAAATTAACATATTAATCATAAATTTCTGTAGTTTCACAGTGCCATACAGTTCAAACTTTTAAATAAAATTTTTATTTAAATAAATTTTATGTAAAATATGAAAAGAGCCAAAATTCCTATTCGTGAGTTTTGACTTTACTTTACACAATACATGTGAATTATTTAACGAGCTAAATTATGGTTTAGCTCGTAACATGATCATAAAATTACTAATAAATTATCTCTTCCTGTTACACTAACTAATACGTAATAACATAGTTTAATACTGTTTACATTTTTCAGTACACACACAATAATAATTGAAATAGAATATGAAATTCTTCCACACCAGTTCTGAATTTTCTAAAAAAACACTCATAGATATTCTACGCCAACATCTTCATAAAACATACGTATTTCAATTCCAACGCGTCTCGCTCATCGCCAACACTTCCACGGAGTCACTAACTCACGCTCACCAACACAACCAGCCATTCCCCTCTCGAACGACGAATATTTTCCCAATACAGGGTAATATGACAGAACACTGGCAACATTATCTGAATAATAGATAGAATGTCCCGGCCCGCGCCCCGTCAATTATTTATAGGCAAATTATTGTTACGGTAAGTACGGCTGTGGACGATATTGGGAAAAAATGGGCGGTATGATGGAGGAATTCCTGAATTTGTATTGTGTTTTTCCGTGTAGGCCAAAAGTGTATTATTGTTTTGGCGTCGCAACATAGTAAAGATTTGCGCCAGATGCCTGGTAGATGCCTAAAGCAAGTAGCCGTGAATTTCAAGGAGAAGGCTGCAAAGAGATATTGCATGTAGGTAATAAAGCGTTAGCCAAATCTTCATCAATGCTATTTATAAAAAGATAACTGCTTAAATAAAATAAATAAATAAATACGCCAGACAATCACACTAATCAACCTGGTCTCAAACTAGGGCAATCCCTGTTCTATGAGTACCAGCTAGGTGACGATAATTAAGATCGGACGAAACGGTCGGCTATTTGTGGATTTTTTATCTTTTATGGATTAAAAAAAACGTATATCCGTGGGGGGAAATGAACCCACGGCCTTTGACGTGCGAGACAAGGTCTAGTGACCCTTTGGAAGTCAAAATGCGTCATCGGACCAGTAAAAAATGTTTACAAAAAGTATCCCAATTTTCGAAGTATTTTGCCTTACCGCTAATCGGGTGCTCTCCACGTATGCAAATTGATATTGTGAACCTCGGGTATTAAGGTTTTTGCTCAAACGCTATCCGAGCAAACATCGACGCCCACGGCGTGGCGCGCGCGCCGCCACTCTGCTACCAACAACAAGGTGAAATTTAACATGGTGCACTGCTCATATATTTTTTTTATGTGATAGGTAGCAAACATGTAGGCGGATCACCTAATGGTAAGCAATTGCCGCCGCCCATGGACACTTGCAACACCAGTGGAGTTACACGTGCGCTGCCAACCTTTAATCCCCTTCCCCTCCCCGGATGGGCCTCCGGTACCCTCACTCACTCGGCGAAACACAGTGCAGTACAGTCATAATAAAAGTAATTTTGTCTAACAAAATGTCGAACGATATCTACGATATCTATCTATCTTAAATTGGACAAAATCAACTAAATATACACCGTTAAAATTTTGTCGTTTTAATCCCGAAGTCCTATAACAGGTACCTAAGTAACACGAATAAAACCTCTTTTAGTTAGATCATCGGGATAATGAAGCAAAATAAAATCAGCTGGGCCCATACTCTATTGCTGGTGAAATTCTGTTTTGTATGGACAGCATGATTTTTATTTTTTCTATTTTGATGATCTAACATGCTAAAGGGGCTCTTGTTCGTTATTATGTATTTGTGTATTTATGAGAGCTTCCGGAATAAACGATAAAATTTACCGGTCCGGTTTAACGGCCAGTCAAGTAAAGGTACTTGACTGGCCCGATATGCCGTCCAGTGCCGATAATCATAGACTAAATGGGGGACTGATGCGTGTCGAAAAATCCGCTAGAAGGCGTACTGTAAAACTTAGATCCATTTTCACAGTGATTGGTTAATTTTGATGTAGATGTCAAAATGTCACGAATTAGTTCACAGATACCTACACTTGTAGATAGATAATTAATAGATTACTTTCGTGAGATACAAAATCTTCGGACCTTCCGTCACCAAACCTTCAGTTGGCGTGTCTCAATCACTCAGCGCAAGTCAGGGGTGCTCAACCATAATGCGGCCCGGGTTTATAGCCGCCGGGGTGCGGCTAATGAGAATTTATACGCCACCAGAGACGAATGCGTGCGCTCTGCAGCCAGGGCCGCGCAATAACACACCTGGTTTGAGTTTACCAAGAAAATGTTGGTGAATGTTTAAATGTTTTCAAAAATATATTACATCTTTGGCCTAAATGACAATCCATGATTTACGATTAAATTACTTGCAAAACTACTATTATTGTTTTTTGATGTAGGTACATTTAAATCCTATATCCTGGGCTAATAATAAGTAATAATTTAAATATATTACACCACAAGAGTGGATGAGAGTAATATTTGACATATATTTGAGAAAAGTTTCAGCCTAAATCCTTAGTAATTTTTGCGTGAAAGAGCGACCAACATAAAACCTCACACACTTCCACGTTGATAAATATTAGTAGGATTCATTGATTTGAATGTAGGTACTCTGTCTGGATGATACTGGCACAGGACCGTTGTGAATGACGAGCACAGAAGAATGAAGACGATGACTGTCTCTATGTGGTAGAATATAACAAACTTAATTACTTTCTAGCAAATCATTTTGGGCAGGTTGGCGACCCCTGGCCGTGTCAAGTGCGGTCGCGTCCATACACTATTGCCTGGTGAAAATTTTGTTTTGTATGGGACAGCTGATTTTTATTTTTTCTATTTTGATGATCTAACATGCTAAAGGGCCTTTGTTCGGTATTATGTTTTGGCGTCGCAACATAGTAAAGATTTGCGCCAGATGCCTGGTAGATGCCTAAAGCAAGTAGCCGTGAATTTCAAGGAGAAGGCTGCAAAGAGATATTGCATGTAGGTAATAAAGCGTTAGCCAAATCTTCATCAATGCTATTTATAAAAAAAAAATACGCCAGACAATCACACTAATCAACCTGGTCTCAAACTAGGGCAATCCCTGTTCTATGAGTACCAGCTAGGTGACGATAATTAAGATCGGACGAAACGGTCGGCTATTTGTGGATTTTTTATCTTTTATGGATTAAAAAAAACGTATATCCGTGGGGGGAAATGAACCCACGGCCTTTGGCGTGCGAGACAAGGTCTAGTGACCCTTTGGAAGTCCAAATGCGTCATCGGACCAGTAAAAAATGTTTACAAAAAGTATCCCAATTTTCGAAGTATTTTGCCTTACCGCTAATCGGGTGCTCTCCACGTATGCAAATTGATATTGTGAACCTCGGGTATTAAGGTTTTTGCTCAAACGCTATCCGAGCAAACATCGACGCCCACGGCGTGGCGCGCGCGCCGCCACTCTGCTACCAACAAGGTGAAATTTAACATGGTGCACTGCTCATAATAAAAGTAATTTTGTCTAGCAAAATGTCGAACGATATCTACGATATCTATCTATATTGAATTGGACAAAATCAACTTAGTAAATCTACACCGTTTTAATCCCAATGTTCTATAAAAGGTAACACGAATAAGACCTCTTTTTAGCTACATCATCAAAATAAAAATCAGCTGGTCCATACACTATTGCCTGGTGAAAATTTTGTTTTGTATGGGACAGCTGATTTTTATTTTTTCTATTTTGATGATCTAACATGCTAAAGGGCCTTTGTTCGTGTATTATGTATTTGTTTAAAACGACTAAAATTTAACGGTACCGGTTTAACGGCCAGTCAAGTAAAGGTACTTGACTGGCCCGATATGCCGTCCAGTGCCGATAATCATAGACTAAAATGGGGACTGATGCGTGTGAAAAATCCGCTAGATGGCGTACTGTAAAACTTAGGTCCATTTTCACAGTGATTGGTTAATTTTGATGTAAGATGTCAAAATGTCACGATAGTTCACAGATACCTACACCTTGTAGATAGATAATTAATAGATTACTTTCGTGAGATACAAAATCTTCGGACCTTCCGTCACCAAACCTTCAGTTGGCGTGTCTCAATCACTCAGCGCAAGTCAGGGGTGCTCAACCATAATGCGGCCCGGGTTTATAGCCGCCGGGGTGCGGCTAATGAGAATTTATACGCCACCAGAGACGAATGCGTGCGCTCTGCAGCCAGGGCCGCGCAATAACACACCTGGTTTGAGTTTACCAAGAAATGTTGGTTGATGTTTAAATGTTTTAAAAATATATTACATTTTTGGCGAAAGGAAACAATACCTAATAGATGTTACGATTAAATTACTTACAAAACTACCTATTATTTGTGTTTTGATGTAGGTACATTTATATCCTAATCCTGGGCTTATAATAAGTAATTTAAATATACGCCACAAAAGTGGATGAAGAGTAATATTTGACATATATTTGAGAAAAGTTTCATCCAAATCCTTAGTAATTTTTGCGTGAAAGAGCGACCATCATAAAACCTCACACACTTCCACGTTGATAAATATTAGTAGGATTCATTGATTTGAATGTAGGTACTCTGTCTGGATGATACTGGCACAGGACCGTTGTGAATGACGAGCACAGAAGAATGAAGACGATGACTCTGTCTCTATGTGGTAGAATATTACAAACTTAATTACTTTCTAGCAAATCATTTTGGGCAGGTTGGCGACCCCTGGCCGTGTCAAGTGCGGTCGCGTCGTTGTTTACTTTATTGTTCCAGGGGTGACGGATTCCGTTGGCCGACGACCAAACTGAGATACTATACGTGATACTATCGTGCTGTATATGGGATTGTGTCACCGCCATTTTGTAGTATATTAATGAGTAGTAATCTCTTTGCAATGATATCCTCTAAATTACATTAGTATGGATCCCCAAATCCTCAATCATGGTCTAAGAGTACCCAAGGCTTCAATCCGAAAGCTTTGGACGCAGCCGGGAATCACACGCTAAGATGGGCTAACGGATCTCTTGATGGTAAGCAATGACCGATGCGAATGAGTAGCCGAAGATCGATCAAAGTGGCGAGCATTTGGAGAGGCCTATGTCCAGCAGTGGACTGCAACAGGCTGATGATGATGATGATGATGAAGCAATGACCGCCACCCATGGACACCCGCAGCACCAGTGGTGTCAAAGTGCGCTTTCATCCATTTAAACACTTCTACTCCCAGGATTGGTCCTCCGATACCCTCACTAACCCAACGAAGCCGAACATTCTGCCACGATTTGTAGAGCGGTTTGGCTGCAGCAGTATTTCCCGACGGCTTCTTATGAACCTTCAAGACAAGAGCGTTTTGAAAAAAGACCGGCAACGCGTCAGCGACCTCTCTGATCTCGCAAATGCAAAAAAAAAATCAAACAGCCATTATTACACAAATGTTTGTTGATGAAACAGATATTTGTGTTGGGTCTGGGTGTTTGTTGCTCCTTCATTGTTTCTGGTTTCCATAGTACAAGGGAAAACCTTAGTTTGGGACCAGGACAATGTATGTGATGTTGTCTCAATTCATTTATTAATTCATTAATTATTGACAAATGTTCCAAAGGACATAAACGGAACCATTTAAAAGGTTTAAAGTTTAGGATCTTTATTCTCATTAAGAATTACATACAAATTCACTGACCATAAGAACATAAAATTTTACAAATACAGTTTAAGTATAGAAAAAACGAAGAGGTTGGGGGTAGAAAAATAATGATTTGCAATACATCTCGAGCGAGCGACTTTACTCGTCAGGCGTTAGACGGATAGCGATTGCGAAACATTAGCATGCATGCTGGTAGAGAATGCCTCTTGCCATTAAGTTCGTCTATTGTACGAAGTTTTGTGCAATAATGTTTTTAAATAAATGTAACGCCCAACTACGCTCTAACGCATCTAATATATTTATTATCTTCTATACTATTTATAAAGAGATAACTTCTATAGACAACGACAAGGCTTATAGGTAAACCGAAAACACGAAACGCTTGCGCGATGTAATTGGACACAGCGCCATCTATTGGCTCATTTCTGAATTACGGTCCCGAAGCGAAGTGAGGGCGGGCCACTAGTTTAAATATAAGTAGGTACATTAAAGAAATTACTGCTTGGCGTTTGGCCACAAACGGACTGAAGTCGCGCGGTGTTGTCTGCTACGCCCGCCTTCTCCATCTTCGGATACCTCTCGTTCTCTCATTAGGTATTTGTATAATGCAACACGAAAGTTTAAGAACATAATAATGTTCCAAATTGTTCAACCAACAACGACTATTTTATATCTTCCACCGACAATAAAGCGAAGTAGTAATAAAGCCTGTAGGATCTCACCAAGGTTTTATAAAACAAGAAACTCCCTCGTTTTGCGCCAGTCCCTCGCCGGGGTAATTTTAAACCGCATTTGTGGATTTACATGAAGATTTTGTATTCTTAATGCTCAGGAGATTTAGACGACAATAAAATAGCCATACCGGTGAGAGACGGTTATGGGACGTAATAAAGTTGTGGAGGAAATATGAATGGGATGAATGTTTGATGGATTGTGTTGTTTGCTCTTTCATGGAGTGATCAATCTTCTAGTATCAATTCTGTTTATCGGTTATTTGCATAGCAAACTTCAAGGTTTTTGGTAAACCGAAAAGGTGAAACACTTGCGCGATTTAATCAACTCCTAGCGCCATCTATTGGTGGTGATCTAACTTAAGTCCCGAAACGTACGGAGGTAGGTTGCAGTAGTTAAATATAGGTATCTCTTTAATAAATTCGTAAAATCGAAATATAAAGGAAACTACTGTTTGTAAAAATACATGTGGTGGCAGGCGAGTAGACAGATCACCTAATGGTAAGCGATTGCCGCCCATAGACACCTGCAACAGTTTTTTCATTCGTTTTGAAAAACCTTTTAGTGGCAAACCCAAATCCACACATACGGTGCTGCGGGGGTCCCCTAGTTAGTCATCATCATTTTCGCCAGATAGATAGATAGACGTCCACTGCTGGACATAGGCCTCCCCCAAAGTTCTCCACACTGATCGGTCCTGTGCCACTCGCATCCAATGAGCTCCCGCGACCTTCACCAGATCGTTGGTCCACTTGGTGGGAGGCCTGCCACGGCTGCGGCCTCCTGCACGTGGCCTCCACTCAAGTACCTTTCCACCCCAACAGCCGTCTGTTCTCCTCGCAATGTGCCCTGCCCACTGCCACTTCAGCTTATCACTTCTTCACCCAGTTAGTACTAAAAGTAAAATAACAGGATAGGTACTATGAATGTCTTAGTTAATGTTCAGGAAATACCTCATAGGATAAACTTCATAAGTAACGTGGTTGATCCCGACGTAGTTAAGGGGCTATACGAATGAAACTAGCGCCGCCAACCTATTTACACTGATTGTGGCGAAAATATGATATTTTTGAAGAAAATAAAACATAACAGACTTAGGGCCGGTTTCTGAATTGAGAATTTGAAGTTAAGCACTACTTAAGTACAAACTTTGACAGTTGAGTCATACTTTAAATGTCAATGTTTGTACTTAAGTAGTACTGAACTTTAAATTCTCAACTCGGAAACGGGCGGTTAGATCCAAGTAGGTAAATTGGATTTTTCAAGATGCAATACAATATTTTTAACACGCGACAAGTAACAATAATGTTAATTATAGCTAAAAACGGCCACTTTTAGCATCTTGAAAAATTCAATTTACTTTATCTAAGTCTGTAACATTTTGCTTTCTTAAAAAATATCGTATTTTCGCCACAATCAGTGTAAATAGGTTGGCGGCGCTAGTTTCATTCGTATAGCCCCTTAAGTTAATTACCATAGAGCGAGACATAAAAACATCTCCGCCTCTCCTCTCCTTTATGTTACTTACTTACTTAACCAGTACTTTGCTTAATGACGATAACTTGGTGTGTAAAATGAGCTGTGAGGTTTATAGGGGCATTAGATTAAAGCTACCGTTATACCACGTTATACTATCTATCCAGACCACAAAATAGGGACTGACACAGAAAGCTGACTCAGCCTTGATTTTGAATTTAGAAGAGATCGTTGATATATGCTAGGGTTGTTGCCCGGCATGAGTACATAAGCGCGCGGCCTCTACCATAGACCTCGACAGTTTGACAATCTTATGTCATAAGTTAGGATTAATGTGGTCGAAAAGGCGTTTTGTGCGCATGCGTGAGTACATGACGTATTTTTAGCTCTTAGTGGACAGTCAGCCTTCTGGTCAGTCCCTATTTTGTGTCCAGACTGAATGATGATTACGATATTATGTTTTACTTGTAGAAAAAAACTCTTTATTTTTCTTCTTTTATTTATTTTGATAGATGGAAGACGGACAGACCGAACACGTGACGTTGGCAGCCCACGGCTGGTGTCCGTGGGCTGCCTTTTAACTCTACTTTTTTTCTTTATGTGACAGGTGCCAGATAAGCAGACAGATCACCTGATGGTAAGCGATGGTCGCCGCCCATAGACACCTGCAACACCAGTAGAGTCACAAGTGCGCTGCCAACCTTTAACCCCCTATCCCACAATTGAAGCCCAAACTCTACTTCTTCTTGATTGGGCCTCCGGTATAATCCGGTACTATGGCTCTCCCACGGTATAGAAAATGTATTATTTATCACACTAATACCACAAAATAATTACACACAGAAGTTAGACTCAGCCTATTTTGAATTTAGAAGAGATCGTTGACATATGCTAGGGTTGTTGCCCGTCATGAGCACATAAGCGCGCGGCCTCTACCACAGACCTCGACAGTTTGACAATCGTATGTCATAGGCTAGGATTAATGTGGTCGAAAAGGCGTGTTTCCCCGTTAGTGCGCATGCGTGAGTACATGACACGTTTTTAGCTCTTAGTGGGCAGCCTCCTTTCTGTGTGTAATTATTTTGTGCTATGCAAAACTAGCTTCTGCCCGCGACTTCGTTCGCGTGGACTTTAGGTTATACGACCTCACATTAGAAACCTCAAAAATTGTAGCCTATGTGTTATTCTGATGTATAAGCTATATTGTGGTAAAGTTTCATTCAAATCCATTCAGTAGTTTTTACGTGAAAGAGTAACAAACATCCATACATCCATACTTACAAACTTTCGCCTTTATAATAAGTAGTAGTAGGATTTTGTGAGTGTATAAGTAGGTTTTTTTTCTTCGTCACAACGAAACAGCTGAAGTTATTTTAATAAAATTTGGCATGGAGCTACCTGACACTCTCTGGATTAACATATATTTCATTGCGGGAAAATATCTATCACTGCCCATGAATATTTGCGAGATCAAAGGATGCGGTGATGAGTCGGCTATTATGGGGAAAGACGAGCACAAGTCTTTTCAAGGCCTCGAAATTATAGCTATCTAAATTCTCTGTAAATACCAAAATTTTAACCGCAGATTTACACAGCAGATACGAGAGTATCTCAGCTCCACAACTTTAGATATGTTTTTAAACTTTCGCGTTGCATTATACAAATACTTTACATAAACGGGACTAAACGCGACGAAATTAAATAAGTACATTTTAGCACTTACTGCTTGACGGTTCGACTGCGTTACAACAGCCGTGGTCACAAGCGAACTGACTGCCAATGCAACTGTTGTAACGCAGTCGAAACTTCAAGCAGTAAGTGCTAAAATGTACTTATCCACTCAGCTGTGAGCTGTCAAAAGTCAAATTCTAGACATCTGTGAAGGCCAGAATCTGACATTTCATTTGAGCACTAATCTAGGACTAATTTCGTCGCGTTTAGTCCCGTTTATGTAAAATCCACAACTTTAGCTTCGAGAATTGTGCCCAAAATCCAGACTAAAGATCTTAGTTCCATTATCCCGCAAATATTTACGTAGTTATTATATGGAAAGCATTACTGGCAGAGCGGTATATAATGGCTGCGCCTGAGTGACGGCCGCTTCGACCTCTGAATGCGTGCACTTTGCATTTCAAATGCAGGCATTGTATGCACATTTTTACCGACTTATTACTTTCTAGGTGGTACCGTGCGCAAAATTGCTAGTCGTTGGTACTTTTGTTTCGTGTGACTCCTTTGAGGAAAATGATTGAATTTGGCATAATGTGCCAAACCACCTACCTTACAAAAAATCTTTTTATCACTATGTCACCTTCATATGACAGTTTTGTTACCAAGCTAATTACTATCTACATCTTTTGCTATTTTTCTATTTACCATCCGAATATTGATTCCTTTAAGAATTTTACTCTTATCTCCATAATCCCAGCTTGTTATTCACTAATGTGCTCAAGTTGCTTTGCGCTCCGGCCATGATCCAGATGCTTCATAATTATCATCATCATCAGCACTAGTACACTGCTGGACAAAGGTCTTCCCTAATACACGCCACTGCTCCCGATTTTCGGCCACTCTCATCCAGCCCACTCCAGCCAGCCTTCGAACGTCATCATCCCATCTTGTCACAGGGCGTCCAACAGTACGCTTGCCAAGTCGCGGTCTCCTCAAGGACTCTACGGCTCTTAAGTTCTGTTCTGTGCCACTTCAGTTTGCTAATTCGGTGGGCTATGTCGGTGACTCTGGTTCTCTGTCAAAATGCATCATTTCTGATGCATCATGCTTTATCATTCCCCTTTTATGCCGAACTGAGACTCTCGCACGGTTGTCTTTCTCATCGCACAATACAACCTGAAATATTACCAGTACCATATTTCGTTTGCAAACTGTACGTTGCAAGTAACGAAGCGAGTGCTGAGACGGAATCAAATCGGGTTGATGCGTATTTTTGTTTAAATTGTGACTGATATCCCCCGTTAGAGGCTCGACACAAGCTAGGTTAAGGGGCTCCGAATAAATAAAGCCTTTATCTCGGAGCTGCTTGCTCAATAAACAACTTGGTCTCGGGAACGGCTTGGAGCTTGAAGGGCAGTGATGATTGCGGCAAGTGCGGGTCTGCTCAATGACATAAAGTTTTTTTTTTATGTGATAGGTAGCAGACGAGCAGGCGGATCACCTGATGGTAAGCAATTGCCGCCGCTCATGGACACTTGCAACACCAATGGAGTTACAAGTGCGCTGCCAACCTTTTATCCCCTTCCCCCCGGGTGGGCCTCCGGTACCCTCACTCACTCAGCGAAACACAGCACAGGGGCTGCTTCACGCCGGTTTTCTGTGAGGCAGTGGTATCACTCCGGTCGATCCAGCCCATTCATGCCGAAGCGTGGCTCTCCCACAGTTGCAACAAAATATATTATTTGTAAGAAATAGATAAATAAATTGAGACAACATCACATATCAGTACGCTTGTGACCACGGCTGCTGTAACGTAGCTGAAACGTCAAGCAGTAATACAATACAATACTTAACAGTAATCGTCGCGTTAATTCCCGTTGCCCTGGTCCAAAACTAAAGATTTCCTTTATACTATGGAAACCAAGGACAACGAAGGAACCATAAACACCCAGACACACCACTAATATACGTTTGCCCAACGAACATTTGTGCTGGTATGGAGATTGAACCCACGACACTGGCTTCTCAACCTGTGCTCAACCAAAAGGTTGGCAGAGCTTCACTGGCATTTTGGTTGTCCACGGGCGTCGACAACCTCTCATAATCCTGTGATCCTACTATTAATTACGCTGCGGATGTTACTTGATTGATTTATATCCGAAAAATTGGGTAGGTACTGTGCCTCGACAGATGTTCCATTTCCCTAATGTTTAAACACAATGCAAAATCAGTTCACAAAAACAATGTCAAAACGTTTGCTTGACCTGACAAGGCAAACCATCATCATCAATAACCGGTCGAAACATTGTCGGTCGAAAGTTCCGATCGCGAGCGTCTCCAATCCGCATGTTAAGTGGAGACATAATGCCGATTTACATTTGTACAGAAACTCTTTTGTCCGCGTTGAGTCAGGATGGTGTGAAACCCGCGGTCGACGGCCTGCGGGGAGGACTCTGATTGCTGACGGAAGATTCGATGCTTCACAAATTTGTACGTCAACTCCAAAAATATGTATACACTTTAGGACCTTGTCACAATCTTCTATACTATTTATAAAGAGATAACTTCTATAGACAACGACAAGCCTTATAGGTAAACCGAAAACACGAAACGCTTGCGCGATGTAATTGAACACAGCGCCATCTATTGGTTCACTTCTGAATTACGGTCCCGAAGCGAAGTGAGGGCGGGCCACTAGTACATAATATAAGAAAGTAGAACGACCTCAACACTCTTAGTGTATTGTGACAAGGTCCCACAGTGTATACATATTTTTGGAGTACAACATCTCATTCATTAACCTTATTCCTTGCCTACTAAGTACTCATATATTTTTAAAGAGGAATTATTAAAATTATTAGCAAAATAACTAATTGAAATTAAAATTAAAAAAACAAAGATGTGACTTGTTACGGTTCCTTTGTTTGAGGGTTGGGATGATCAAGGCGCTTTTTTTCGGGTACTCGACATTCAATTCGAATTAGTGATTTTCATGACAATTGCGCCCCAGATCATCTGCAAGAAGTGTAAGGGTGCTTTTCCACCAGAGATGTGCTATGCTACGACGCTATGTTTGATATCCACCAATCATACCTATTGGTGCACGCACATAACTTAGCACTGGTGATTGAAAACGGATTCAACTAAGATATGATTTTTATATGGAAAGATGCGTGCCTTGGGTGCGTGCTATAGATGCCTGCTATGGGACCGCGCCGCCCCCTTCGTTTCCCCATTATCAGTACATAGCATAGCTCGAGATGCGCACTTTTATCGCATAACTACTTTGTGGCAGCGCATCTATCTCGCTCGGCTACATAGCTTAGTATTGGTCACATATTTTCGTAGCATAGATTTCACATCTTAGCAGCATAAACACTCTTAGGTTGTTTTTACGAATGACTTTATCGTCAAATAAAAAGATATTTTGTCTGGGTCTAACGCGACAACATTACAGGGAAGCCGCAAAGGCGCGGAACTAAAACACTTCTTTCACTCGTCTCGTTGTCCATAATGACGGACAGACACCGACTACTTACGACACGTTATGACAAATATTGCGAGACGATAAAGACTTTCAACACTCACGAACCCAACCTTATTTCCATAGATATAAGTATCAAAATGAACAAAATTTTAATAGTCGGGCAGGTTGCGTTTACTTGTAAAACGTCCAAGGAATTTGACACCAAATTGCAAAGTACTAATTTAACATTGATGCCAAACAACTCATGTCAAAATTATTTTTTTTTTGACTAAAAAAATTAAGCTTAGGTATTTTTCCATTTTTCGTTTGCTAACACCAGCAACTTCCAAATCCGTCATACCTTACATTTGAAAAACTAATTAAAACTACTAAATAGTTAGTATAGTGGAGGCCGCGCGCAGGAGGCCGCAGTCGTGGCAGGCCTCCCACCAGGTGGACCGACGATCTGGTAAAGGTCGCGGGAGTCCATTGGATGCGGGTGGCACAGGACCGATCTGTGTGGAGAACTTTGGGGGAGGCCTGTGTCCGGCAGTGGACGTCTATTGGCTGAAATGATGAGGTAATGTAATACACAATTTAAATGTAATTAAATATATATCTTGATACATAAGATATACAAAAAAATCAATAGATGTAATGCGATTATACCACCGGATCTCTATTGATAAAGGTTTCTACTGAAGGTTTGAGATGTTTGAGAACTGTGCCTGACAGTTTTTGATGTGGAATTTCTTCCTACTAAGTGGTAGGTGGCTAGTAACGCCCCGTTAGTCTAGTCTAGTGGTTTAAGTACCCTGCCAATGGTGACAAAATGGCCGATTTATTTGAAGCCCAGTGTAGGCTAAGGAAGATTGCTATTTAATAATCAATGTTACAATGTAGAAACCAACTGTTACAGCCACAGTCACCTGTCGTGTCCTGACGTGCCGATACCGGTGCCGATACGCCGATGCAAATGTCGGCATTGTTGTCGGCTAACGACTATGTCCGACTACCGGAGTTGGCTGTTTCTGATAAAGGTTTGAGATGTTTGAGAACTGTACTTGGCAGTTTTTGGTGTGGAATTTCTTCCTACTTTTAGTGGTAGGTGTAGGTCTATTGGTTTAAGTACCGGGCCAATTGTGACAAAATGGCTGATTTATTTGCGGCATAGTGTAGCTACCTAGGTAATGTACCTGACATTGATCTTCTATACTAATATAATAAAGCTGAAGAGTTTGTTTGTTTGTTTGTTTGTTTGTTTGTTTGAACGCGCTAATCTCCGAAACTACTGGTGCGATTTGAATAATTCTTTTTTGTTGGATAGTCCATTTATCGAGGAAGGCTATAGGCTATCAACATAATATATTAAGGGGGTTGTAAGGGGTTAAAAGGGGGGTAAAAAGTTACTTTTCCACGCGGACGAAGTCGCGGGCGGCCGCTAGTATTAAATAATCAATGTAGCAAAGTAGAAACAAACCGCCGTAGCCGATTATCGGTTGGAGGATTTTTTTTAGAATATAGAGCGATGAGATGGACGAATGACATTGTCAGAGTCATGATGCAGACCGCCTTCAATCGGTCAGATTGGAGATCAATATCCGACATCCTATGACTGAGATGATGATAGTTGTCTTAAACCGGTGTTAAGATCTTTTGAACCCCTACTCAGCACCTTTTCTACCCGGTCACTTTCCCGATCTCATCCCAAACGACGAAACTGAAATTCTCCCGCAAAAACCCTCCAATCAATTACTGCTAAGGACATTCGGCGAAGTGCCGATGATCTGGAGGTACATGCTTTTTGCCAGATCGCATCGAAACTGATAGGTACATCCCAGTTCGAGTCGGAACAAAGATCGGCAGTTGGTCGGCTAAATGCGCGTAAAAAGCATTATCGCTAAGCTGGGGACACACCTGGCAGTTTCAATTTGAACTTGATATATTATGCAACTATCTATACTATACTATACTTATTATACTGGTGTTGCAAGTGTTTATGAGCGGCGGCAATTGCTTACCATCAGGTGATCCGCCTGCTCATCTGCTACCTATCACATAAAAAGAAAAAAAAAATGTACATACAATTATTATGGTTTATTATTTTTCCCAATAAATCGATCAGTATAGAACCGACATCCGTTGCGTTATTTACTTAACCCTACGCCGATCATCTCATGATAAAGGAATATTTTTGTGGAACGCCAAATTTTAAGCGATTTGATAGTGCGAGCAGTAGGACGCGCCAATCTTGTATTTTTTTGCAAAATAAATATTTTAAAGTTTATGACATGCCGCGAAGCAGCCGATTTGTTTTCATTGGATACTTTCTAGGCTTATTCTATCTTAGTAGCGATTACCTACTTGATTTCTTTGATGAAGTGCAGTGCCTTTGCCCTGAAGTGGGACAGTGGGTATAGGTATAGGCTGATACTAGTTCTTTATTACCTTCTAAGTTTTCATTTTGAACAGCCTTTAACTTTTGGAGCAGCCCAAAGAAGACTTATCACGAACTAGTTAATAATTAACAGACTGTAATTATTACAGACTAATCTCTTCCGGACCCCCTCCAAAATTGTCCAAAGTAAGGGAAGCAAAATAAAACATCACTATACTTACTCTGATTTTTAATCATGTGGAGCAAACTGACAGATTCAAATGTCAAGTTTCTATACATTTTGACGTTTTGCATCTGTCAAATTGAGTGATAATGTATGTGGACGACACATTGACATCTGTCAGTTTACTCCACATGATTTAAAACCAGAGTATTTATAAGAATAAGAAAGTAAGTAAGTCTATGGAGTAGAACTCCCTGCCAAGGTCTGTTTTTCCCGACCACTATAACTTGGACATCTTTAAGGCAAGAGTGAACAGGCATCTTCTAGGCAAACGCGTGTCATCCTAGACCTCATTGTCACTTTCCATCAGGTGCGATTGTGGTCAAGCGTTGGCCTATAGACTAATAAAAAAAAAGTCTTCTTGTCTATTTGACCAGTCCTCCAGTGTGTCACCGGCGCAGCAGGGGCCGCATCCCGCGATGCAGGGAATTTGACGTGCGCCAAAAACAGGGAATGCAACAATGGGCGATAGCATCGGCTCGCCGGCCGGCCAAGTGTTGCGAGCGCTAATTAAAAACCCATCGTGCGGGATCAATCTACCAGTGGATAGAAAATAAAATCCCATAAAAATAAACCTGTCAAAAAAATTACGTGGGAGAGACATGCTTCGGCATGTATTGGCCGGCTTGACAGGAGTGATAGATACCTACCACTCACAGAAAATCGGCGTAAAGCAGCGTCTGCTCTGTGCTTGAGATACCCATACATGTCAATACTATTCATAAATATTTAAAGTTAAAAGTATTAAACGTGAAAGTTTGTAAGTATGGATGGATGGATGTTTGCTCCTCAGTCACACAAAAATGATTTTAATGAAACTTTACAATAATATAGCTCATACATCAGAATAACACATAGGCTACAATTTATAAAAATATATTGTGTGGATTGTCCAACTCCACGCGTACAAGTCGCAGGCGGCCGCTAGTTAATTCATAAAGTGCCAGAAGCATTTGATGCGCAAACAGCCTATACCCATTACGAAATTTAAAAAACCCAGCGCTGTTCCCAGAACCATTTCTAGAATCCGATCAGTCCTGGCGGTTCTATAACGTTCATTATTACTTTTTTGTTGATGAGACAATAATTGCCAGTGCGCCACTCGCTGCGATCCTCAAGCTACTTTGCTATTTATATGATCGGCTTTGAAGAAAAATGGCATTAGGGTTATTAGAATAGTTTGTAATGGAATTGCTACTATGTAGGTACCTTATTTTGTCTGATACCTTATTTTTATAAAATAAACAAAATTATGTTTCGAATTTTTCGAACATAACTCGGGTTTGTCATCACCAATCCGCATTAGGCAAGCGTGGTGATTAAGCCTAATACCATCATAGTGGCGATGACTTGATTTCTGTGATGGAGGCCTTGGCCTTGCAGTGGCACAGTACTTACATAGGCTGATACGTACCTATTTACTTACCATATTTTGATATGTCTGCCATAACAACTTACCCGCATAAACCTTTAATTAGGTACACCATACCGAAACACATAGTACATACCAAAATATCTTAATATCACAAATATGTTTTTTTTATATGATAGGTGACAGACAAGCAGACGGATCACAATTTTAGGATTATTATATGTAGGTATGAAACAATACTCGTATATGGAGGGAGCTGAAAATAATTTTGAGGTATTTTTGGGAAAATAAAGAAAAACTCTGTTAACCGGCCAGTATAATAACAACACACGGCAACCCTGACCACGCCCATAGATATTTTACCACAGATTCTACACATTTACTCTTCACAATGAGTCTTGGGTGGTAAACATGTATTAAAAAATAAGTTTGAGAATCTTTGCAAGATAAATAGACTCGAGTTCGTTGACCTACGCGTTAACAGTCCCTTCTTGTCTGTCCCGCTCGTCTGTCTCTGTCATTTCACTCCCAAACATGCTAAGGTCACTGTGCGAGCATGTGCGTAGCCGATTCTTGCTCTCGATGTAGACAGGAGTTCTGGGTGAAAATTATTGTGTACCTCTGCTGTATAATTTTAACTCAATACTTGTAACTTCATATGAAATTGAGTTCTTAAATATCCTAAGCGTAACCTGTGGCATTACTGAAGTGGTGCTAGACCCTCTATTATAATACTCGTTTATTATCATCCCAATAGGTACTAACGACCGTGAATCGTAGATAATTTTAAAACTTTTACCAATTGCAGAACCAATTTACTGCCTGCCCAGCCATCATCACGTAGACCCCATTAAGAGGTGACCTTTAACACTGCAAACTAAAATCATCAGACATGAAAGCACAATTTTCGCCTAACAGAACCCCTAATTAAAAATAATAATCCAAAATTAGCAGCCACTGACCAATGTCTCATTATCTACGTTGGTACACAGCCAAAAAAAACTATTGCAAAAAAACTGCAATCCAATGTAGCTCATATACAATCAACTCATAATAAGGATATCGTGAGGAATTAATATAATTATTGGCCCTTATGGCCCCAACGGGTACATATCGCGAAAGATCGATGGATATGTGCGAAGGAGACAACAAAGGAGGCGCGTACGCGTGAAAAGGACGCCGTTACAAACGTGTTATTACGATCAGCAAATTGGCGCGTTTATGTTAAATTCGCTTCGCTACGCATCTGCTATCTTTATTCTTGAAATTGTTCTGAGGAATTAACTTTTATGTCATATAAGTAGTTACGAACTTAACTTGATCGATTTCAATTGCTGGTGTATTATGGTATACAAAATTAAATTATTTCTTATTAAGTAAATTATGTTGTACATATTTGCGTTGAGAAGCACCAATTAAAAAATAATACATAATTATTGCCGGAGATTAAGAGCATTATTCGTAATTTGTGTGGACAAATGATCTCATCCTGTTGAATGAAATTAGCGGGAATGGTGGCAAATAAATCAAAAAGTGTTGCGTGCACTTTGCATGAGATAGTGCGTCATTTATCGAGACAACTTGGTTAAGCGCATACGCACGGCGCACTAGGGTTCTGTAAACAATAAACGCACACAATCAAATATATTTAGCGCTAACTTTAAAGCTTAGCTTGCGCTGTTTCACCGAATGAGAGAGGGTACTGCCAGTACCCTCTCATCCCCCTGACAGGGTCTCCAGTACCGTACTGGAGACCCTGTCAGGGGGAAAAGGGCGTTAAAAGTTTGGCAGCGCACAAGCAATCGCTTAACATTAGGTAATCCGTCTACCATCCTACTTATCACTGATAAACAAATAGGGCGAAAGCATAAAAACTAACCGAAGTTTATTGCAGAACATTTTCTATCTGCTGAAAAAAGTGTTTTTCGAAAGAAAAAATATATAAAGCTCCATCATATATTTCATAAAAAAAGTAAAGAGTAAGCAAATGTTGTAAGTAAGTAGACAAAATTTACCTATTTCCAAAAAAATAATAACCGAACGTTGTACATAACGTGTTGTAGAAGTGCTGGTTAATAAAGTGTTTATGTAAATCATTACCGAAATATTTTTTTAACAAAATGCTACAACATTCAGAACAAATTTCAATTTATCGTATCCACTATTTAGTACAGTCTCTTTCGATTGTGCGAAGAACCCTAATAAGGATTTCATGTCATTGCCTACAGTTCTTGAATACCAGTCAAGTGCGTGTCGGGCCACCCGCGATGTAGTACCGTAGTTTCTCATGTTGGAATGTCACCTTCTATGACAAGTTCATTCACACCTCCAAATTAACCGTTTGAAGGAAGGTAGGGGAGAGGTTCATCATCATCATCAGTCCAGTCGTACCCTCTGCTGGGTATAGGCCTCCCTTCCCTTTCGCCAATGTCCTGAGCTGCTCGGATCCATGTAGTTCCTCCGATTTTGGCGATGTTGTCGACCCATCGTGCCACTGGACGATCTGGACTTCGTCTGCCGTTTCTAGGACCCTATCGGTAATAACCTTGCTCCACCTGCCATCACCGCGCCTAGCTAAATGTCCTGTCAATTCCACTTCCCGCAGCGGTATTTCGGAACCGGTACGACATCCAAATCTTGAAGATTTGGATTTGGAAACGAGCCTATGCCTTCCTAAAACCTATCCTAAAACGCATCCGCACTCCTTCTGGTGTAGCTGATGTCCATGGGCGGCGGTGTTCACTTACCATCAGGTGACCCGCTTGCTCGTTTGACTTTCTATACTATAAAAAAAACACTCTCAATCCGACGGACGACGGAGAGAGGTTGCATTTTAAAAAGTACCTAATCTAAAATAAATCCCTTACTTAATTGAATAACCCATAATAGTATACAGCCTCCTAGTACTAAGAGCCTCTGAGCTGAAGCAGCGCCTGCGCTGTGTTTCGTCGAGTGAGGGAGGTTACCGGAGGCCTAATTAGGGGGAAAGGGGGATAAAGTTTGACAGCGCACTTGTGTCTCTACTGGTGTTGCATGTGTCTAAGGGCGGCGGCAATCGCTAACCATCAGATGAACCGTGTGTTCGTCTGCCACCTATCACAAAAAAAGCTAGACTGTCTGGGTTCCTAGTGCATTACAGAACCCTAAATAAAAACGTTACCCTGCGCCGGAGCAGCGTCTAAAACATCCGCCGCGATAAGACAGATGGCGTCACCTATACCATCGGATCGGTAAATCAAAATGGCGGTCTCTCCATCCTCTTTTGACAGGTGAGATATTGATATTTGCGTCCTTCTCTGTCATTTGATTACCGGATCGGATGGAGATTATGACTGCTACCCGCATTAATGTGTTTTGATTTATGTTTCAGTTATAGATGGACGGCAATTTTGAGTGCAATTTCGTTTCTCAGCCCGTGTGTTTAGCGGTGAGAACGGCGGGGAAATTAATATGTACGGACCTACCGTACTATGTTGCTGTTTACTTTGAGTAATCGATGCTGCCAGGTATGGATTTCTACTGAAATGCTGCAGTTTTGTTTTCTTTACAGACATTTAGTGGTGCGAATATAAAGAAATAATTAGACACATAATAATTAATAGTGTCCAACTGATTCGGCTACGGCGGCCAATCTTAACGATCAATCACGAAGAACATTTATAGTGCTCAAGTGTGTGCGCAAACACTGGTGCACTGTCTATTCATCATCATCATTTCAGCCAATAGACGTCCACTGCTGGACATAGGCCTCCCCCAAAGTTCTCCACACAGATCGGTCCTGTGCCACCCGCATCGAATGGACTCCCGCGACCTTCACCAGATCGTCGGTCCACATGGTGGGAGGCCTGCCACGGCTGCGGCCTCCTGCACGTGGCCTCCTCCACTCAAGGACCTTTCCACCCCAACGTCTATTCCAAAATGTTAAATCCCAAATAAGATACCTACATAAATCGACTCTCTGTGATATTGACATCGAAGAATTCATAACTCAGTTTCTTTAGCTCATAAAATGTTATACTACTAAAGGTCAGACGAAAATCACTTCAATGTTTTTAACCTAACAGACATTCCAAACACTACTACGTGGCTCCCAATTCTCTTAATTTTCTATATGAAAAAAAAAATGGCGGATATTTCTATTTTCGATACCTAAATATCACGAACGAAGCGAGGTCTTTGGGCGCCGGATTGAAGATAAGAATACCTATGAGGTCGTGGATCCGCGTCCCATCCTTATGGTGTATTCAATAATTTTTAATTGCACTATTTACTTAAGAAAAATTGCAAATAAATTGCTAAATAAAAATATAAAATGAAATATTATACCGATTTAAACTATCGATAAACTACTATCTTATTCAAGCAATAAACTCATTTTCATAGCTCAACTTTTTGTTTTCCCCTAAACAAAAACCGAACTGCTTCGGTTATTAAAACGGCGATAAAACCGATTAAGCGACATTAGTTCGCGCCGCAAGAACACCTTGTCCTATTAATTACAAAATTATGCATCAATCATAATTACTGCGCCGGCGACGATGAACTGAAGTAGGCTGGTCTGTATCAATAGATTTTTAACCAGCTATGTCATATTCAATAATCGTTTCTTTTACTACCCTTTGGTACTTAGTTTGTTCTTTTGTGCCTGTCAACCTCTTATTTGGATCTCACGGCCTGCTTAGCCTAAACCATAGTAGGTAAATGGTTTTACATTCCGCTTAATGCCAAATATATTCGCTCTTTTGCGAAGGGAGCCTTCATTCGCGGCGATATTTGTAACCTTTTACGCGTTCATGGTGTATTATCATTTCAGCCAATAGACGTCCACTGCTAGACATAGATAGGCCTCCCCCAACGTTCTCCACATAGATCGTCGGTCCACCTAGTGGGAGGCCTGCTACGGTTGCGGCCTCATGCACGCGGCCTCCTCTCAAGGACCTTTCCACCTCAACGGCCGCCTGTTCTCCTCGCAATGTGCCCTGCCCATTGCCACTTGAACCCGGCAATTCTTTGGGTATGTCTGCGACTTAGATCTCCTGCAGATCTCATCATTTCTGACTCGATCATGCAAGAGATATCCGAGCATGGTGTATATAGGGTTTTTATTTTGGAAGGCCTATACAATATCAATCCATATTAATATTATAAATGCGAAAGTAACCTCTGTCTGACATCTGTCGCTACTTTACGCTACTTTTTATTGCGAAAAAGGGGTTGTAAGGGGTTAAAAGTGGGGTAAAAGTTACTTCCAGCGACAAGTCACGGCGGACCCAAAAGTAAATATATGCCTATAAAACATAACATTATAGTCGATGCGGGAATCGAAAAGGATGTAAAGTACTATAAGGTCACTATGCAGAAAATCCCGGAAATCGTCATTTCTAATTAAACCCGGAAGACCCAGGGCGAGGCTTACACTATCGAAGAAAGCTTAAGCTGCTAATGTTTCCATTGTGGCTGACCATGGGGAGGATTATGGAGCGGTCATCCCACAAATATTTGCATTGCTCGATACCGCGATTAAAATATTACAAGGGCTTGTTTGCTTTGCCGATGGCTAGTTTGAATTTACATTTGTTTGTATTAAGGCGTGTATTTGAAATGGAATTTGTGGTTAATGTAGGGCCATTTTTTTTCTTTTGTAGTCCAGTTATTGTGGGTACACCGTTATAGAGACCCACTTTGATTAAACTTTTGTTTACTTTACCATTAGAGTTAATTTATTATTTTCCAGTTTCTAAGTTTTTCTTATTTTGTCTAATAGAAAAAGTATCTTTCTTGAAAATTTATTGTTACAACAAATAAAGTTTCAAGATTGCTTGAAAGTTAAAATAAAACTTATCAAACAAATCCGACAATGGACTAACGTGTAAGATAAGATAAAATACATTTATTGGCCACAAAATATAAATACTTACAACACATAAACAATGAAAACAGACAATAATAGGTTCGTGTTAGCGGCCATCTTAAATTGGCAACCATCTTATCTAGCTAAGAACATTTACAACTATTATAACTTCCAAACAAAAAAAAACGTCCAAATCGGTTCATCTGTTCTGGAGCTACGATGCCACAGACATACACACACACAGCAGATATACAGACAGACACGTCAAACTTATAACACCCCGTTTTTGCGTCGGGGGTCAAAAAGTACGGCCGAAACAGTATAATTTTGACTTATGTAGGTATCCTACAGAGCACACAAATATGGATCAGTAATAATTTAGCTCGTTGGCTCATCCGGGTTCAATCGGGTACTACTTGGCAACCCTCGCGGTCAGGACATCAATCGAATAGATAACAATGGGTCAGGAAATCAAGGTTGCCACCAATTACTTTTATTCACAAATAATAAATTGTGATCCATTTTATCTCTATAATCTGGTTTTTAATCTGGTTTTTAATCATGTGTAGTAAACTGACAGATGAAAATGACAAGTTTCTATGCATTTTGACATTTTGCATCTGTAAAATTGAGTGATAATGTAAGCGGATGACACATGGTTATGAACCAGAGTATAGATGCCTTTTAACTACAAAAGGTGAGACTGACTTTGGGCATAAAAAAATCCCACACTGGCACACCGCTACGTTCGCTGACCGCGCGTTGCGCACGGGCCGGTCACCGAATTTTCGGCGCAAGCGCCGCCCGTTCTGATTGCACCTTAATTATTTTTATAGCTTCATACGCGATGCTCGGAAACTTCCAACATAATGATACTTCAAGCTTATTTGAGGGGCCGTATACTGGAATTTCATGCTTTAGTTTTTATACAAACAATCTCAGCCCCTGACCCACAATAATTATAATAATAATTCTTCATTAATTAATAATGATCCATATTAAAGTTACAGTGACGTTGCGTAGTACTCGTTTCCAGATTGTTCCTATGAAAGAGTTCAAAAACCGATTCATTAATGATTCCACTGCATTAAAAACATAATTTTGCCATTAACCATAACAGACTACCTACTCGTACTTTACCACACGTGCACTGGACCAAGTAGGAGTCTAAGTGCGAAAACAAGATTCCACTTTACAGACTACTCGCACTGTAAATTTTCGTAGAACAAACCAAACTCTACGCGAGCGAAGCCGTCCTCTAGTCTCAACTATTTGTAGTATTTTAATCGAATCCCATAAACATTATGTATTTACTTAATTATTTGTTCCGTATCACACAACAATGTTCCATCATAGATGGTCGATTACCCCCATCCGCCGTGTCTTACGTGTCCAAATATTAACCAAATCGGTTTCCTACCACCGGCAGTCGTTCTACCGTACACTACATCCTGGGCTAGTGATGCGCCTGCACTCGCCATTGTCGATTTTATTAAGAGAACTTAAGCGAGTCGAGTAAGATTCGAAAAAAATAAAACAAAGGTTCTAGAGAAGTGAATAATGCATTTAAACTTAATGGTTTAGTATGGCGTTCGGTTCAGTGGGCTGGCCATATCAGCCGACGAACTGACAACCACTGAGATAGTTAAACAAATTTTGGATTTGACACCACGGCTCGCAAAAAAATCGATCGGAGTGGCGAACAACAGACTGCGAAAAACAGGCTGTAAGCACTTAATTAGCAATAATATATTGCTTGAATGATTTATTTATAAATAAACAGCCAGCTCTTACTTTGTTTCGAGACTTAATTTTAATATTAGTTCTAAATTGCTACCATAGGAATAGATGTCCATTACATCGCGACTATCTCGTTTTTTCAGATTACGTCTTACGCCTTGTGGTCTATAGAAATTACTTCTTAACAACTTTGTTGTTAAATGTTCTATCAATATTAAATTAATGTTATTTATTAGTTTTTAAATATTGTTTGAAAATAAATAAATAAGCAGTCGATATTTTTGTCGCAACATTTGTGTACTTTCCTTTGTATCTTTTGTCTATGTGAAATGTGTTGTTGTCAATAAGAGTCCCCGCAGACTACAGACTTACTATCGGCCGATAGTTAAATCGGGTTGGCCGGTTCGTACGCATCAAACTTTTTTATCGGCCGATACTGAATCACTGTAATGTGCGCACCTGCATACATCTTAATACTGATAAAGAAGCCTACCAAACTATCGACGGATTAAAAGTTTGTAGTCTGCGCGGAGTCTATACTCTGATTCATAATCATGTAAAGTAAACTGACAGATGTCAATGTGTCATCCAATCAGAGTATAAATGTTTTCTATTCTGTTTTACACTATAATAAACTCGGGGTGCATCACTATGCTGAACACGAGCCTCGCCACTCCATACTCTCTACCGCCTGTTTGCTAGTCAAACAGAGGAAGTGAGCGCGATCCGATGCGCATGCACTTGCTTGTGTTTGCTTAAATCCTATCGTGAGAATGGGGCCTACCTTCCGGCGGGTTGATTGAATAAACGATCAACCGGCCGCTCCAAAAGAATATTCAAACGTTTGACATTTTGCGTGATGGGTCTACTTCGAGTTCTATCTTTCCAATATTCCTTTGAAATTCACATCAGAATCTTAAAACATAACGATTATAAGGAAGACTTTTTCCTTAAATATTATAACTTTTGACTAGAAATACTTATTTGGATTTGAAATTTTGAACGCAACATGTTGTCGATGCAATTCAAAGGTTATGAATTAGTGAGTAGTATTTTGTCGTTTTAGTGCAACTCTTAAATCATAATGCAGATTCAATTCGCTGTCATTATCAGGTCGAAAATCATATAAGTATTATTACCGATCATTATAATAATTAATTCAGAAAAATTATAACTTTGATGTATTTTTGTTTATACTAGAGGCGACAAACAAACATTATGTGTACTGCGTTATGCGTTAGGAAGGGTTGAAATACCTTCGATTCCGCGATACGACGATGTTCAGAGCAAGGCCTCATCGACGATATTTTTATAATATTATCATATAATAACATGTTATGGTCACACATAATACTTACATAAGTGTATGTCAGTACGAGTATAATAATAAGTTCGAAGATTCACTTACCGTTTATCATTAAGCGAATAAGTAAGTAGGTATTAATTTTTACAGCACCCAGTTTCAACAGCCTTAGGCGAAAATTAAATTGATATTGACAGAATCTTGTATTCGCTAGAATTACCGCTTAATCATACATTACTCATATTACAGAGCTGCTAACAAATGACTAATTAAACAATAAAATGCCGCAAACAGGTATTTAAAATACTGGCTTTAATAACTGGCCACCTAGAAGCGAGAGCAGCTGTCATTTTGACGCATACAAATGTCAATGTAGCAGCACCAGTAATGATACCATACCGGAACAGATACCTGGTATCAGCGGCCAATCAAATACGAGTTAATGTTACGTCGTAAAGTTGCCCGTAGCTTATTTGCATTTATCAACCTGTAGTTATAATGGATGGTTCGGCGGCGCGGTAACCAAATTCAGCGCGATTTTAGTCGCGAGCGAAAATTCGTGAGGTTTTTTTTGTTGGTGTTCCGTGAAGGGAAACGAGATCACCACCCTCATAAAATATGTTCATATTTATTTAGGATCATACGCATTTTCATTTACCGCTTAAACCACTTATTTACACGATTTCGGTACTGTCTTTACTGTTAGCGGGAATCATAATCTATCCTACTCATTATGCGAGTATTTATAAAGAGGAAAATTGTAGAGACACCGACAAGGAATATAACGTAACTTTAAAATCGAAACACTTTTCTTTTTAGAACTTTGGTGGCAAACAAGCATACGGCTTGGCTAATGGTAAGCAACTACCGCAGCCTATAGACGCTTGTAACTCAATAGGTGTTGCCAACCCCGCTTAAGAACCATAACATTTTTTTTTGAAGAACCTCATACTGTAGTCTCTCGGGAAAACTTCTGGAAGAAAGCTTACTTACGCGATATAATCGACACTCAGCGCCATCTAATGATACTGGTCTGAACTAAGTCCCGAAATGAAGTGAGCGCTGGCCACTAGGATGCTAGAGGCGATAAACGAGCAAGCGGGTCATCTATCAATACGCAATTGAACCGCCCATCAACATCTGCTAGATCAAGGTCGCTGATTGGTTGTCGGCTTTTCAGAAAGGAGATACGCCCTTCTTTGAAGGTCCCTAAGTTGCAGCCGTCAGAAAAGACTGCTGCAGCCAAACAACTTCACAGAACGAACAGTACTGCATCGCCGCCCATTAAGATGATGAGGATGACAAATCGCTTGCGTGATATAGAGGGTAGAATATTATCTCAAAAATTGATTTTAATGTAAAGGTATTTTAAGGTTGTCAATTTGTTGATGAACAAACAAAAATGTAGAGATACACATATGGATTTGAATCCACGCGGCGATCCTTTTGTCCAAGACCAAATCATGTCAGCATGGGATACTTGCTACGTTTAATATATTTTGGGTATTCCATTAGCTATACCTTGATAGTTAGAATCCTTTAACTTTCTTTATTTTAAGTAAGTTGTCGACTAAGGACTAAGGTTTTGATCCGATGTCCGTTGTCCACAGAAAAAAAAATGTCTTGGTGTCTCTGTTTTCATATAAGTGTGTCAATTACTGTTTATGGAAATTAAAAACGATTAAAAAAACAACTTTTTAAATTGAAAAGATGACCGTCAAAGTGTTTATACAGGGTGCAAATTATCACAAGTGCATTACCATCAACGATTAGGGGGGTTGCCACGGAACACTAATCGTGGCACGGCTTGCACTTGACCGGTTTCTTGTTCCTTTTTTGAATTAACGTCGAAGTGCGCTTACGCAGCGTGTAGTTAAGTTAAACGGCCCAAACTGTCGGCAATTTGCGGAGGCCTGAGTAAGCTATAAATCATGTTAAATTATTTTTTCATTATGCTCTCGTTGTGGCATCGTAGGGTTAATATTCTATTAGTGCTGACTTGCGATTCGTTTGTGATTAATGGACTCCTGCGCAATGAATGGTGGTAAGAATGGTTTTATTACGGTTTAATATGCGCTGATTTATCAATTTTAAATCGTTTAGCCTTTATTGATGGTGTGGACTGGTGGTTTGAGGAGGTTTTTTTTCTTTCTTAAACGTAAGGAAATCGAATGAAGATGTTATTTTTAAAGGACTTACCTACTTAAATTTTGTACTCTACTTATCTGTTATTGCTACTCTTTTAGGTGACAGTGGAATCCAAAAGTTTAAGAGCAGTTTTGATAAAAAAAACTGAATAAAATATCGGTTTTCAAGCTTTTTTTATCTTTGTTACGTTTGTGCCGTTTTAAGTTATTGTATTTAGATAATGTGAACCATACTATCAAATCATATGTCAAAATATATATAAATTCTATCTGACCAATCTATCATTCTAATAACTCTGTAAACAACCTTTGGCGAAATCACCGCGTTATATTTTCACTTCAATATTTTTAAGCTCACAAACGTGTGCGTAAAAAAGAGGACCTGCCATGTCTAAACATTCCAATGTCGCCTCATCAGTTGTTATTATGTCTCGATCTGCGATGTTATCAGATGGTAAGAAATTAGCCGATCCGCCATTACTGCCTGCCGTTACAGACCAGCTCACGGCGTGTTTGAGGTTTTGTGTCAAACGCTTGATAGTCCGGGATTATCAGTGGTACTAGCCATAATTCCCAGTAACTCGATGTCCCCTTCGAACTAATTTACGGTGTCATATATTGTAGTATTTGCTAACTGCATGTAAGTATTTGTAGTTTTACATTATTATATCGGCTCCCAGCCTGAACATCCATCCACGCGCCAAACGTCACTCACTGACAGATCTATACTTCTTTCTCATATGTCATTATCTATCATATCATATTTCATATAGGCTTAGGAGACTACAGCATACAGTCATACTTCCAACATCTACAGACACTACATATAGATTCACAGACATATTTTTGCAGACTAATACACTTCTATTGTAGGTGAAATGAGAAATCAAAAAAATCTTCGTTACGAAGCCAATTTTAATGCCTAAAATAAATAAAAGGTGATTAAGTCCATTCTACATTCTCCAAAATTTGGAAAAAAATCACAACTCGAAGGGTACTAAAAATCATAATGTTGTTTATTTTATAGCCACACAATTTACAAAATGTTGACAGTTTTGATTCCTATTTAAAAAAATAGGTTCAATTGACCTCTAAAGTAGATTCATTCTTTGAAGTCGCGTAGGCTTATGTAGATTGGTTTATACTTATTTAAGCAATCAATGTAAGCATTATAATAATATTATACTGCTTATATTGAACAACTCAACGCTCAATCATCTAAAAAATAAGCAAGAAAATAAAAACAGTTGACTTTACCTGTCTGACCAACACAGCGCCTCGTCCCGATATCTGAAAAGAGCAAAAAGATACCATTATTACCACGGTAAGCCTGTGTGAGGTATTTAAGTACAGCTTGCTTTATCTTGTGCCAGATAATTCGCTTTACTGTAATTAATTTGGTAATTTTCAACGAACTAATAATTTCATAGCTACACTTTATAAACGATATTGACGTATATGAAGAACCTGAATTCTCACACTCTCGTACCAACTAAGGCGCTGCGGACCACATAAAGATGTCTGCAGCGCTTATGTTGTAGCACTCCGGACATCTTTATGTAGTCCACAGCTGATTTGGTCACTATACTCCAAACTGGAATTCAAGACCAAAAAATCTACGACAGATACGTCACTGTCAAATCTGTTAATGTCACTTATGTCATTTTCAAGTGACGTTTTTCAGGTTTCGCCAACCTTTATGGCATTATTTTTCTTATTATGCAGACTAAACTGTCAAGTTTCCATACATTGTTAAAATGTTGTAGGTAGATACCAAATGTTATTAACACCTGAAGTGTTACAAGCGCAATTACCATCTTTGAAAACTAAAATTACGGATGGTTAAGTTTTTATTAAAGTGTTTTGTATTTAAATGAAAAAAGTTAAAATATATTTTTTTTAATTATAGAATCACAATTACCAAGTAAATAAATTATATCAGCGAGTGTTTTTAGAAAAAAGGGTATACTATGGTACGATCATTTTATTGCAGTAGCAACATTGTAGTAGATTTTTTGGTCTTGAATTCCAGTTTTGGGTATAGTTGACTTTTTAAGCGTTGTGTCCAAAGCTGACACCATAATTCAAAATTGAAGTAGTCTATTAATTTCAATGAAACGACTGCCGTCTGACTTTCGCAACCCTTTAACAGGGGAACCAGACCAACTGGATTCTGGTTACACGTTTCTGAAACGTGTAGATTTCTTCACTGACGTTTTCCCTCACCGCAGAGCCAATGGTAGAAATACGCACATGGATTTGAAAAAGCCAGAGGTAGAATACTCGGATTCGAATCACGATCCCCGTATGAAAGGTGCATTAATATCCACTGAGCTGACATTGCTATAAACTGGTTTCTACTAATACTTATAAAAAAAAACCAGATGATACTCGTTAGTGCCATAAAATCACATCATGTTAATTTACCTATTATGGAAAATCTTAAGAATGTGTACTACGTAAAAAGCTGCATTACAATATTACACTGCAATGTACCTATATTGGAAGTATGTAGATTATGAAAAAGCTTAACCAACTTACAGTGGTCACGATGTAACAGTATATGGAATTGGTACGCGCAATGTCGCAATATTTAGGTACCTATATTATCCATACTAATATTATAAATGCGAAAGTAACTCTGTCTGTCTGTCTGTTTGTCTGTCTGTCTGTCTGCTACTCTTTCACGCCAAAACTACTCAACGGATTTAAATGAAATTTGGTATACCGATAATCTAGACCCTGAAAAAGGACAAAGGCTACTTTTTTTGCGAAAAGGGGGTTTTAAGGGGTTAAAAGGGGGGTAAAAAGTTACTTTTCCACGCGGACGGAGTCGCGGGCGGCCGCTAGTGTAAAATATATTACAAATAAATACATTCATACAACAGCTTCAATGTATAAGCCTGACTCCGTACTATGTACCTACCTAGCTTTAGCACTTTGTGCATCAGACAACAGAGGAAACACAAATATAATTTCATAAATACATACATTACACCTGGAGACTGAACAAACAAGTGTTCATCACACGAATGTTTGTCCAGGGTGGGTATCGAAACCACGACCTTTGGCGTATTCGAGTCACAAGTGTGCTGCCAACATCCATAATGTTGGTTCTATATTATGGAGTAAACTGTTCGCGTCATAATGTTGGTTCCATATTATGGAGTAAACTGACAGATGAAAATGACAAGTGTCAAATTGAGTGATAATGTATGGGGATGACACATTGACATCTGTCAGTTTACTCCACATGATTAAAAACCAGACTATGTTATGTGGTCTGCAGCTAACTGAACCACGCTCACCTTTGCAGTTTTCTGTCCCTTCTATTGACCGTACATCTTTGAGTTTCCATTTTCCAAGTCCTCAAACCCCAGTCTATGGATGAATTATTCAGATCCTAAGCACCGGCCACATTATTAATAACTACTGGTTAGCACATTATTGCAGTCATTTAACTTCTAATGCAATTATGCACTTTATTTCTTGTCCAATAAGAACGAGTAGTCTTTGTTATCTCGATGCGTTCAGTTTTTATCTATTATCTCACATTAACTACTATAGTCGCATTCATGTAGATGAGTGCGACATAGAAGATAGAATGTATAAAAAAGCTGTGACTAATTCTTTAATTATAAAATTACCTAATATGAAAATGTTAAAAGGCTGTCCAAAGGAGGAGGTCTGAGATGAAATCACCAATTATCACATGAGGGAGGGGGGATTTTAGCAGATATCACGTGTATGTTCGCAAAATTCGTAACATACTTTTAGCTTGACCCGGGAATCGATCCCCGGACCCCGAGATCACGGATCCGTAGGTACTTAAAAATCACCAAGCTTGTCCAATAGGGGTTGGTGAATCATAAACCCGAGCTATGTTCTAAAAATTCAGTAACAAGTACTTTTTGCTCGACCCGGGAATCGATCCCCGGAACCCCGAGATCACGGACTTAAGCCACTAGGACAACGGGGCGCTCTGGCCATGAATACTTGAGATGAAACGCTTGCGTCTCTTTCCCAAACGAAACTCTCTATTCGAAACTTCTAGCAATTAACATTGAAAATCAGTGACTCCATACAATAGCAAAAACCGTTCTCGTGACAAGACCATAATCAAGAAAACAAGCCTTTTGTCTATGGCAAACCAGTCAAAGGGCTTTCAGGAGCTGCCGAGTGAATGACCACGCGTCGTTCACTCACTCACTCTATGGGTAAACAAATACAGTGACTAAATGACTAAGTACTCGTATTTGGAGCAAAAGACTCAACGAAAGTGGTAGTAGAGAAACTTAGCTCAAACACCACGCATGTGAAATGAAACCACATGGCGCCGTTAGTAATATTATAAAGGTGCAAGTTTGCATGTATATTTACGGCTGGACCCATTTTGATAAAATTTGTTATAGAAGAAGCTGACAAACTGGATTAAGGCGTTGGCTATAACTCCTAAACCGCGGATAACACCGCGGGGCGCAGCTGGTATCCATAACACGAGTAGTACTGAGGTAAATGGAGCTAACTCACTGCCAATGCAACGATGAAATTCTTCTGAAGACAGCGAGACAGTGTAGAAAAGATGAAGGTACAGTGAGGAAACCAGTCAAAAGCGCACACATTTTTCCTTTTTAGATTTATTTAATTAGTCGTTTGCAAAAGATGTAAACACTTTTGTATCATATTGTATGTCATGAAATTGTTACTGTTTGACCACAGAGCATTTTATCCTCTGTGGTTTGACTTCTACTTTCGTCAGGTAAGTATAATACTCGTACTACACCGTAAAATTTTAGTCGTTTTCATTCCGAAGCCCCTATAATAGCTAACACCATATAAGCCCCATTAGCATGTTAGAACATCAAAACAAGCAATATAATCACATAAAACCAGCGCCACGGCCTAAAGGCACGTCTACCTCAAGCCATGGTTTGAGCCGAGTGAGTTCCGTTTTGCTAAACGCAGCGACACACCAGGACACGGAATGACTGCCGCGCCTGAGAAGTAGTGTTTTTTTAATCTGTTGTTTTTTTGTGGTAATATTGTTGTTTAATTAATTGTATATCTCAGTGCTTCGTATAGTGTGGTGCGTGTTGTGTTAAGCTAATAATAAATGTTTCGTATTCTTTCTGTGGACTCTCCTCACTGTGTTTCGGTGGACTGTGGCAGCAAATTACGCGCTAATGCAAGCATCTGTATGCGCCGCGGGTACGCTCGTTGCCAGCGGATGCCGCCGCTTTGCGTTTCAGACGCTTTTGCGAAAATTGGTAATGGAAGTGTTTCGTTTGTAATACGAATACGGCGGTTTGCCATCTTGGACTTAGTTTTTGGTAGCCGTTGCGGTTAACATTTTAAAGAAAAGTTTATAAAAAAACAAACGTTTATAAAGTACGAAACTGCTGACCTGCATAAGTAAAATGAAATTAGCTAAGGTTTTTTGAAATATTTTAGTCATTTTTAAACTTCTATAAATAAATTACCTAGATACTTACCTATTTTCCCATTTCACTAAAAATTTACTTAGATTTAATAAAAAATACTTCAATAGCATCGGCCGATCTTAGCAATCATCTACGTACACTGAAAATTGTATAGTGCGCAAGTAGTATGCAAAAACAAAAATGCATTTTCTACCCTCAACTCTTCGTCCAGTCCAGTCGAAATTCGGTCCGTATGCCAAGAAAGCGGACCATGGGAAGGTGGTGGATCTTCTTTCGGTCTTTAAGCTACCAATTGCCAAAAGAAACTACTAAGTAGATAAACTCACCTGAAATTGTACGTAGAGTCACATATCAAATACATAAAAAATCTTCAAAGGATTGTCATCTTACTGTCAAACAATTTTAAGTTGAATATCAATAGAGAAAATTTTACAGGCACCTGATGTGTGGTTGTACTGTACCTACAAATTCTAAACAGTAATATAGCAAGCACCTCGTAGTTTGCGGAACCAATCTCCCGGCGATGGCAGCCGGGGCATCACCGCGTAAGTATTATTTGCCAACATTCATATTTTCATATATTTCACTCGACAAATTTACAGCCGCCTCGCTTCCGAGGTGTTTTATTAAAAATCTCCGATGGGGTCACAGTCTTTGAGAAAACAGTAAGCCGACATTATTTTGTTAGAACTTTAGCTAAACGTTATAAATGGATTGTAACGCACTCCAAGTATATTAATATCAAAATTAATGCATGCTATAATACAAACGGAATTTTTGGTTTTTTCTTACTAACCTAATTAGTATGAAAGAACTCAAAACAGAGGTAGCTCATTACACCAAGAATGCAAGATACATTAATGAAGGCACTATTTATAGTTACAGCTTATGACACCTACACAGTTATCTATGACATACTTGTTTATGGTGATGTAAAATAAATTAATAAATAAAATTGAGACAATATCACATACATTGTCCTGGCCCCAAATTAAGGTTTTCCCTTATACTATGGTAACCAGAAACAACGAAGGTACTACAAACACCCAGATCCAACACAAACGATACAAGTATTACCTATATTTTATTGTATCATTTTGTTTATTTTAGAGCCACTAGTTAGTTATATCACTACTTGCCTTCCTTTTACCTTAGTAAAAAGAAATCACATACACTCAACCTTATCGCGTGGTATAATTTATGATGACAAATCAGCTAAGCTCTCATCATACATAATAAGAATGTAGGTATGATAAATGATCAACAAAAGATAACAGACAGTTGATTTCGTAACGCTGCGTAGTACACGCTACTCTGTCGTAGTACGCTACGAAAGCGTATTGTGCTACGATATCCTCGTTATTAACTGTTACAAGTTGATATGAAGGCGGCTCACTACCATTCGTTTGATTGGGGCGGGGTGAAACGTGCAAGATATTGGCGTGTTTGATGCGTTTTACATGCGAAGGTTTGATATATGCGGGCGTAAATTAGTTTATTTAGACCCACTGACGACTACATATTGCAAGTTATTTGAAATATTGATACAAAACGTATTATGTTCTAAACTTATTAAAAACCATCGTACAGCCACTTCAATTGGTAAAATAAAAGGTGCACAAGTTACTATAGCGAGTGGAAATTCCGCCTAAGCGATGTTTGAACACTTTTTAGGGTTCCGTAGCTGAATGAAAAAAATGGTCGCTTATAGTTTCGTCATGCCTGTCCGTCGGAATGTCGCAGTCACTTTTTTCGAAACTACATAATGATTATTACTGTTGAAACTTGGTAAGTAGATTAATTATGTCAGCCGCATTAAGATTTTTATACAAAAATAGAAAATTTTGGGGGACCCCCAAAACTGGAGTTAGAACTGAAACAATTTTTTTTTCAATCAACCAGAATTGCTACAGAATTTTCTAATATATTTTTTTCTATACTAAATAGTTTACCTAAGAGACAGTTCCAAAGTTTTCTTAACTTCTAAAATCAGAGAATGCTACAACTTATTTTTTTAATATGTCATTCATCGTAAACCGGAATTTGTATTTCATTCAATTAACTCAAATATAAAAATATTTCAATCGTAGATACTTGCTGGTACGCAGCCACACAACAAAGTATACAAAACTGACAAATTTCTTCAATCGACTCTTATCTGACTGTCATACACATTAGGTTGAATATCAATTGAGGAACTGTGCTGGTACGGAACTCATCAAGGCCGAGTCCAACTCGCACTTGTCCGCTTTTTTCATTGCTAAGCTATAACGAACACTCCTGCAGAGCATATTAATAAATCAGCAAGTCTACCTCCACTTCGTCACTTAGTGGCTCTCAACCTTTTTATTTATTTTTATTTTACAACATAGGTGGGAGACGAGCCGACGGATTACCTGATGGTAATCGATTACCCCCGCCCATGGACACCTGCAACACCAGTGGTGTCAAAAGTGCGCTGCTACCTTTTAACCCCCCTTCCCCTGGATTGGGCCTCCGGTACCCTCACTCACGCAGCTAAACACAGTGCATGCCCTGCTTCACGCCGATTTTCTATCAAGGCGTGGTATTACTCCGGTCGAGCCGACCCAAGCCGAAGCGTGGCTCGAATCTCTTACTCGTATAACGTAGGCCTTTTGCTTCATTAGGCTAAGGTGTGCCTATGTCAACATCATATCGTATCAAATTTAACGTAATCGGAAAGTCGCAACAATTGCGCGATGCAATCGACGCCCATCGCCATCTATTGGCAATGAGTGGAACTAATGCCCCGCAAGGAAGTGAGAGCAGACAAATAGTATTATGCTACTATAAAAAAGTCTCTCAAAAAGGTTGACAAACCGTGGTCCAACACCCATTTGGCTTCTGAAGTGCAATTCAGATCGTGTTCCCAGCTCGTCGGCCATAAAACGTAATCGAATTCACTTTAGCCGCCGTTCCGCTTTGGCGCTAGTAGCACTGCAATTGTCAACACCCGTGGCGCCATTTTGGATTTTAGAGCAGTACGAATTTTCCGAGGTGGTAATGAGGCAATGATGATAAGGAATCTAAAGTCACTAACTCTGTTAAGAAATTCTACAAGATGTAGGGACTCTTAACATTATATTTATAAACGAAGTATTCTAAGTAATTTAAAATGCTTTTAGGAACATGATAGAAAGAAACTTTGTTTTGGGTGAGATACGTGGCTCACAATTTTACACCTGATAGTAAGCGATGACCGCTCTCTATGGAAACCTTAGGGACTGAAGTCCCTAATTAATAAACTGTTATCAGATTGTTGTTAACTTATATAACGCATTGTTCAAACTAACTATGTCAATTGATTAAAGAGACGAACTGATAGTAAAATAGATCGGTAAGTAGATTTTCTTTTTAAGTTAAATGGGTTAGCACTTGACCTCATCTCACCTGATGGAGAGTGGAGAGATTGAGTTGTATGTCCCTCTTTGTCACCTTATGAATAACTTTTATAAAAAGTGACAGCATTATTTTTTACCATGACTAATTTTAATCTCTGTTTCGTATTAAAGTGGTGTCCACTTTTCCATGCTTCAATGACCAAGTATCAACTTCGGTATCTCCTGAACCAAGGCACCGATAAGCTAGTTTAATTACATATTATACGGCCTATTGCAAGTTGAGCGGCAAATTACTCACGACCCTTGACCCGGCAAACTGCCGCAAACTCGCGGCCATTCCACACACGTGACGTCACATTCATGTCCCCGGGTTTGTTGAGAATGGAACTGTTTGATGAGATCACAGATATAATTATTTTATTATCTATTTTTTTTTTATAATAAGGACAATCAAGATGACCCCACTCCGCCTGATGGTAAGCGACCGTGAGATCCAAATATGAGATTGACAGGCACAAAAGAACAGACAAAGTGTCCATTGAGTCTGTCACTCTCACCCTGAAGGCCTATGCCGTTTCACGCCCCGCCTAAAAAACCTATTTATTTAGGCGTCACCCAAGGTCCAGCCTGAAAACCAGCGCTTCAGCAGCTGCTCGCGGCGGCTGAATTTTCAAAAGTCATAGAACAAATGTTGTTTAGAATGGTTGGTAAAACACATAGTTAAAGGGATGCAAATGTTCGCAGATGTATGTAAAAAAATATTCGTAAGATATGGTCACCTTAACCTCGGACAATGGTAACTCCACACGCTACCGCGCAATACTGCACCGCTAACTTATCTCATGTTTATCTTTATCTTGTGTTTATCTTTATCTCGTGTTTATCTTTATCTTATCTTCCGCAGATAATTGGCGACTAATTGAGTTTCCCTGTCATTATACACAGGGTAACACTTAGCAGCGTCATAAAACTGCGCCGTAATGAGTGTTTGTTTAAGCCGATCACTTGGTTAAAGTGGGCGGGTGTATGTCGGTGTTTGTACTATTAGAGACGTCGAAAACTTTCCTATGAATTTTAACACCATCTCGATATGAATTTATCTGTCTGAATAACTTTAATTTCAAGAAGTACTTGATGCATACATAGTAGGTACTACTTATGTAAATTTAACGTATCGGCATAGTAAATACTTTCATATAAGTACTTATTTTTTTAAGTTTTTTCCAGTTCCAGTTCTAAGAACCTAGGTATGGGGAACCCTCAAAACGAATTGTTTTTTTTTTTGGATTTTTGTACATTTAAGTACTTACGAAGTTTCAATAGATAGTCCCTAAAATTTCGGAAAACGACTGACTGTGACATAGGTACATGACAACTCTATAAGGATTCCGTTTTTTTTTCATTTACCTATCATAATATGGAACTCTAAAAAGGCCATGTCAAAATCTCACATAAATTATTTTTAATGATCTTTCTAGCATGTTTATATTTAAGTAGATGTGTGTGTTACTTTTATTTATTGTCAGCATATAATTACCATACAAATTAATCACATTTACGGCCAAAGTTTAAAGTTAATTGCTGTTCCGACTATTATTTCGCTAATTAAACGACGTGTGGCCATAATTTCCCTCATTTAGAGACATAAAGCGCGAACAAAACGCCCTAACGCGTCAAGGATGTACCTTATTGTAATTTTATGCAATAACCAAACGCAACACACGCGCCGCGGAACGCGACAAACGTGTTTCGAATTTGGGAAATTTGAATTTAGAACGCTGTTTGCGAATGCTTCTGATGCGATGCAATTTGAGTTTGAAATTAGAATTTGTTTTTTAAATAATATTTTAATTTCTCCATCCACTCGGATCTTTTCGAAAAGTAGGTATTATAGTAAGTTACTTGAAAAACAAAAGAAGTGACAAAAATATGTATAAGTATGTTTTAGGGTAAAGGATTCCATGTTGGCTACATCAAGTTTAGTCATCGCTACATGACTATCACCGCGTTTACCTAATACATATTGGTGATCACAAATCGTGATTGTGTTCGAAAGAGTCGAAACATACCTACTTTTTTGCTCGATCCGGGAATCGAACCCAGGTCTCCGAAGATTCAACTTCCTCTGAACCTAATTACCTCCCAATAGATTTATATGAAGAAAACGTACTGTAGGACTGAGGTCCATCTACACGCTGATTGGTTATTTTTGATCTAAGACATTAAAATGTCACTAACCGACCAATGACTGAAGTTAGACCTCAATATAACAGTAGGTACGCCATCTAGCGGACTTTTTCACAAGCAATAGCCCCACCTACCAATAGGTTACAAATTCCGCGATGGGTATCTCGTAACATAACTACATTTAGCTGCGATTCCTGCAATTCCGCCAGTACTGGCAATTACCCGAGATTAATCAGCCGGTACATTATCGCTTGTCTACGGCATCGGCGCGGACGCAGCGATCAGTAATTTCCTATCAATGACCAACGCCAACCGCTTATTAGGATCGGAAAAAACAATAACTGTAAGCCTGATTATAGCTTCGATTTGACGCGAGGTTGTGCAGGATACGCCGATGGATTTTATTGTTTTTCTTTTATGTGATAGATGGCAGACGAGCGGACGGATCATCTGATGGCATGCAAATACCGCCGCCCATAGACACCTGCAACACCAGTAGAGTCACAAGTGCCCTGCTAACCTTTGGCTAACCAATTGGGGGGAAAGGGGTTACCGCTTTCTTCCCAATTGGGGCTCCAGTACACTAACTTTTTTCACAGATTTCTTATAGTAAGAAATATCTAATTCGCCTTCAATGTCGAATGCTCGATAATTGCATCCTAATCGTTAAGATTGGCCACCGTAGCCGAATAGGTTGGAGGGGTAAAGTAAAGTATCAGCTTATACGTATACTGTCCCACTACAGGGTAAAGGCCGCCATCATAGAAATCAAGTTATCACTACTATGATGGGATTAGGCTTAATCACCACGCTTGCCTAATGCGGATTGGTGATCACAAACCCAAGCTGTGTTCGAAAAATTCGAAACATTTTTTTTTTGGAGTTGGGACTTATTATTTAAAAATTAGCAGCCAAAGACACTATACCGTTATGTAAACAAACCTAAGTAATATCCACATTATTCTTTCCTTGTATTTCCGTTGGCAGTGTAAAATCACCGCGCGGGTAATTCTCGTGATCGCGCGCATTCGACATAACCTTTCACACCTCGCACCATTGGCCTGAGGCGATTGGGTACAGTCATGCCAGGAACAGTCAGACTCCTCCAATCTACTTCGAACCTTATTGAATTGATATTAGAGCTAGGTTAGGTTAGGGTATATGCGTTTCATTAGACGAATTGTACGCGCATACCAAACCTATGATAAATCTAACAAAGCATTTTCGATCGGTATGTACAGTCGGCAAAATAAAGACGTATTTGTCGTGGCCGTTGAAATTTTGCGCATTTGGTAGTGACCCTGCCTCATACGCCAAAGGTCGTATTATGAAATGGAACATGGGTTTTATTTAGAATTAGAGTCCCACACTTCCAAGGTCACCCCTCACACAAATCCATGCTAATATTATAAATGCGAAAGTAACTCTGTCTGTCTGTCTGTCTGTCTGTTACTCTTTCACGCCAAAACTACTCAACGGATTTAAATGAAATTTGGTATACAGATAATCTAGACCCTGAGAAAGGACATAGGCTACTTTTTATTGCGAAAAGGGGGTTGTAAGGGGTTGAAAGGGGGGTAAAAAGTTACTTTTCCACGCGGACGAAGTCGTGGGCGGCCGCTAGTAACTTATAATTTGTCAATAAATTCAGAAAATGGGATAAAAAAGGCTCACTTACTTCTGATATGGGTGAATCGTCACTCAAAAGAAGTCTGCCATTGTTTAAAAATTGCAAGAACTTATGAGTAAAACATTTTAAACACTGTGTAGTTTGATTATAAACGTCCTCCTTGGTAAATTATGAAGTTTTTAAGGCCTACACACAGCTTGTACGAGCCACATTGCTTGCTTCTTTGACTTATTGTGTCTTTTTTCTCCTACATCTGAACATAAATTGATCAACGACCCAGAAATTTTTCACTACAATGTTTCATTTTGTATGTTAAGTGGTTGACTGCACACTCCCGCTTTTTATACGCAACTATATTAAAAATTTATGCAACTTTAATAAATAAATAATGAATTTATCTTCTTCTCGCCTTATTTAGACGTAAGGACGGGGATGCCATTTTTCATCTCACGGGATTAAAATTAACATTTTTCTTCTAGAGTCTGAGAAATTGTAATTATTGTGAAATGAAATGCGCATCACGTCTAAATAGGCAGGCATCGATCATTCGGACTCTATGCAATAAAAAAGTATCATAAGAGACGGTGATAAAATTGTATCATCATTTTGGAATATGTTGAGATATTTTTTATATGTATCAACTTATGTCCCACTGCAGGGCTAACGCCTCCATCAAGAAATCAAGCCATCGATACTATGACAGAATAGGCTTAATCACCAGGCTTGCATAATGCAGGTTGGTGATTTGTGATCACCGATTGGTGATAAATGGACTAGTCGACGTCGATCGATCAAGCTAGCCAGACTTATCGATCAGCTTTGACCGATCCATGGCATCAACGATTCCTTAGTCGAATGTTATCCGTCAATCAACTAAAGCTACCATAGTCGAACAATTTCGATCGACGTTGATCGATGCCCTCGATAGACTATCGATCGATTGGCTTAGTAGCTTATGTCAAACCATTCCAATGTTCACAGATAGATTACATAAACTTCTTTAGGTATATCACCAAACAAATGACTCACGCGCCGGTCTACTCGCTAACGGTAACAGACATTTTCACACGGCTCCAAAATCCACCGACAAATAAACATAGAACAGTTATTTATTGTCCTGCAATCTTTGAGACTTAATGACGCCGGCTCAGCAGTATGAGCTGACTTCCGACCCGCGGCCTGTCAAAGACGGGGCCTAATGTGCGAAAGTGAGGTACGAGTGTAATATTGCTGTCGCGTTAATTATGAAGTTCGCATTGGGGCGGTAATTTCTTTGTGATAATAATATCATGGTTTTGTACGAATGTAAATTCCAACTCCTTGCGTCGTGTTACTTACTACTGAGGGTTATTTCATCTGATTGAATAATGTGTCAATAAAGTCTTTGATGGCGCCACTACAGCTTATGCTTTAGAGCAGTGGTTCTTAACCGGTGGTCCGCGGACCACTGATGGTCCCTGGAGGCATTCCAAGTGGTCCGCGAAGACATCGTAATAAACAAGTGACGTGACGTGATGAGTCGAGTCAACACAACGCAAACGGCGCCGCGACGCATGTCCGAAGTGTGTGGTCCCTGACACGACAGAATTTTGGTAAAATGGTCCCTCACGACTTAAAGGTTAAGAACCACTGCTTTAGAGTATGGTAACCCTATCACTGCATGCGTTGCCGGCTTTTTAGGAAGGCGTAAGATTTTCTCTTTTCTTATTATAAGTATGACATGAAATCATGCCGTACCGGTTTCGAAAATACTGTGAAAATTTGTTGTAGTCTTCATTCAGTGGAGAGAAAACGGATGCAAGGAGATAGCTAGTAAAATTAAGTACGAAGTTACGAGTATTTTATTAATAGAAAGTAACAAGACACATTGAACTAGAATAATTATTTTTATAATATTTCAAAATACTTGGACACTTTCATTCAAAGGTGAATTAAAATGGAATACTAATTAAAAGTGCTGACCTAATCTACCATTTAAATATGATCGGTATGTGAGCACACATGTTTATACATCTTAATTACAATTGCATACCTACCTACTTACCGCCCTTTAAGTAGCAATTAACATTATTACTGCATGATACTGTTAAAGTGGATTACCTGTAGCTAGCACAAATTTTATTATTTTCGAAAGTAAACATTAAATAAGAAAGCCATCTTCATCATCAACTGTGGGAGAGCCACGCTTCGGCATGAATGGGCCGGCTCGACCGGAGTGATAGCACTGCCTCACAGAAAACCGGTGTGAAGCAGCCCCTGTGCTGTGTTTCGCCGAGTGAGTGAGCGTACCGGAGGCCCACCCGGGGGGAAGGGGATTAAAGGTTGGCAGCGCACTTGTAACTCCACTGGTGTTGCAAGTGTCCATGAGCTGCGGCAATTGCTTACCATCAGGTGTTCCGCCTGCTCGTCTGCTACCTATCACATAAAAAAAATCTTGATACTATACGATCCAGTAATAGTACCTACTAGAATTTTCTTTCACGAATATCGATTTAGCTGCAGCAGTATCCTTACTGACTACCTTATCTTTTCTTCTCAGCCGTATCACTCTTGCTCTAGTCCTGGTCAACGTGTGCCAGTATTTTCTGATGTGGCCGATGTAGCATGCCTAACGAGGTCCCGCCATCTTTCCCTATTACCTGACACTCTGGAGTACTCGTGCAAGGTTCCAACCACCTCTCTCACTTTTCTACACCTGATCGGTCCATCGCATCGGTGACTGTCCGCGAGGCCCAGTGCTCTTAGCTTTCGTGTTTTGCTACTCTTTCTCCTCAATTTGTAAATTGGTGTTCTTGTGATTGGCATGCATCGTTTCACCTTATTCATGCGACCACCATCATTAGAGATAATCCCATAGCCCATAAATAATCTTTAGGTGCCTAGAGATAAATTGATGTGGTTTTGTAAAGTGGAGCGCGTTGATGTCTTTTCATTAGATGCGTCAATAGGCTATTTGACAAAGTTCTGGAAACTATCATAAGATATTTATTTTTTCAAAAAGGGTCCTCAAAATTCGTACTATATTGTGACTATTTTGTTAAAAAAATAAAAAGAAAATGTAATATTCTAATATGCCGCCAAACCGCAACTTTTAGCAATATGACGCTCAGAGAGACCAATTGCGCGTAAATAAAATAGTGAGCTTATTGGTGTTTCGAATAGTGTTTACACGAAATCTACAATATCATAAAAATAGACAACTACAATTATTAGTCACACTGCCGCTTACGTTATAAAGTATCGTAGATCTATTGGATAAAATAGTATGGAATTCCGTAATTGATTCTCAAGAAAAATTTTACGACTTTATTGACAGAGTATAGTATACCTCAATTAAATAAAAAAAAACTCACCTATTTTACAGTCTTTACTATATTCCTTCATTCGAAGTGTCTATTACTGGACCAGTTATGTCGCTATGAATATTAATGGATACATTTTCTTAGAAAGATAATTATGTCAGTGGCTTCTGCACTTTTTACATCACTTTCCCATGAATAATATTTTAAACAAAGATTCTTACTATATTTTGCGATGGATACTAATAGATTTGAATATTGAATATTATGTAACCGTTCATTACTGACAAATTATAACACATTCCGTAACTACTGTAAAATAAATAACTAATACAACTAACTGTGAAATATGTTTACGAGCTGATTGCCAAAAATAATATTTTTATGGTTTTGAAAAAATACAGAGTACCAACACTCATGTCAGGACTGCTTGGTCTTTTAATTCTTCCTTGGTCTCTAAACCTAATCAGTCATTCGTTAATTTTTTTTATAATTAAATTTAATGTTTATAAAGTCGTGCAGAAGTTTAAATTCATTTATTTAATATAAACAATATAGTTTCAAAACTAATTTATCAATGGAACATTTGTTCTTTTTTAATTTTGTCACACAAAACAGTGTCACCCATTTTTTTCTTTCGACAGGATAATTAGTTCATTGAACGACAAGAATTATTTTTTTTAATAACGACTTTAAAATGTGTAATGTTGTGTATCAATTTTAAAATGTATAGCATAATTATGTTTATTTTGTGTACGTAAACACCATCATTATACATTTTAAAACTAGGTTCCCATTAGCTTGCATTCCCGTTAATAAACCTTTAGTCTGGAACTAGTTAGATGTCAATGTCCCGATTATTGCAAAATAAAAATTAATGGCCAATTTACATACATCAGTGCTCAAAAGAGGCCGACCATCACCAGGTGGAAACGGCTCCGTATGTCATCATTACAGTTTTATTACACCTTTTACACCTGACCCTAAGCCCAGAAAATAGATACGTTAACACACTAGTGTTGTGCTAACTTGAGACAAACAACTCGAGTTATAGTTCCTATTATTGCAGAGTTATGTGTAGAACTGCCGATATAGATAAAGGGGTTTATTTATGATACTCACCTATTACGAAAGCTTTGGCATTAGTATCTTGTATTCATGTGGTTCCGAATCCCAATTAGGTACAATTTGCAGTTAGTGCGATTGTGCTGTAAGCCATTGATATGTACGAGTAATGTGGAACTTTTATAGAGTGAAAAATACTTACAAATAAAAGATATTTTCAATTGGCGGTTTTTAATGGAAAAGTTATTTAATTCAATTCAAATTCAGTACATAGTGAACAACCTTCAGTGTCGACCAATTTCAAAAATCTTCTAAAGAATAAAGAAGTGCTACTTATGTTCTTTTGATCTGTACAAGATTATTGAAATCAGCTGCCATGGCAGCAGAGTTAGCCTTGGATTATTATTATTTCATTCATACTTGAAAACCCTACCTATAAAATCTGAAACATAAATACCTACGAACTCCAAAAATGCCCCTGACCAGCTAGAGACGTTACGTTTAATAACTATTTGCAACGAGTGAGTCAGAACTCCACTTCGGTTAGCTGACGTCGTTGACATCACTAAATAATAGATAGTTACTTCAACACACAGGGTCTAATAAATAATGCTAATACGTCATAGCACATTATTACGTATACATTTCACCTGGTAACATATTAGATAGAAAACGACAGGGAATGCTCTATGCACCTGCAGATTTTAATTGTTAAAATGTCTTGCTGTAAAATGTAGCTCAAAATGCGAAAGGTTATCTGCCGTGAAATTATTTTTGCTCCTGTATTTTTAATGGATCTGTTGTACTTATATTATAAATCGGAAAGTGTAGTGTAGTACGCCCTTTTGGTAGATGGAGTGATGATCTGCGAAATCCTGCTGGTATAGATTGAATGCGTCAAGCCAAAGACAGAGTGAAATGGCGAATATTGGGGGAGGCCTATGTCCAGCAGTGGTACTGAGACCGGCTGATGATGATGATCTTAATATTGTAAATGAATTATTAAGGATAGATAAACAAACAATAACATATTGAAAACAATATGAAAAAGTGAATGAAAATATTCCAAGTGCTGTCGCATTAAATTAAAAGTTGATGAGATTCCACATTTTTTATAAAATTCGTTCTAATTTTTGACACATTTATTGATCTTTGCTATGTGATATATAGGAAAACGAGCAGACGGATCGACTGATGTTACGCGATTACCGTCATTAATAGACATCTACTCCAGAGAAGTCACCGGTATGCCGCCTTTGACCTTTTAAAAAGGTCTACGCTCTTTTTTGTGAGTGCGATTCTTGTCATCGACTATTTTAGTTGCACAACTTTGTCGATCAATATTGAGTTGGTACCTATCGGGATACGTCGGCCCAACTTAAGCCCCGGTTTTGCTTGAATACACTTTTATGTGTGAATAGTGGGAGAGCCACGCTTCGGCATGAATGGGCCGGTTCGGCCGGAGTAATACCAAGTCCTCACAGAAAACCGGCGTGAAGCTGTGCATGCGCTGTGTTTCGCTGCGTGCATGAGTAAGGGGACCAGACGCCTAATCTAATGATTAAAAGGTAAGCAGCGCACTTGTGACACCACTGGTGTTGCAGGTGGGCGGCGGTAAACGCTTACCATCAAGTGTTACGTCGGCTAGTCTACCACCTATATCTAAAAAAAAATATTCAAGCACTCGCATTTTCCCCACGCTTTCGCACACGGTGTCAAAGGTACTAAGTACTAACGTCCCCGCTTAAAACTTAAGGCTCAATTACACTACGTCATTATCAGGTCCAACGTCTATAAAGGCGGGCGCACACGGTATTTTTAGACGGCACAAAACGGCCGTAATGCAGCCAGGCCGTGGTCGTAAAATAATATTCCTTAATACATTATAATAGTCGCCATCCCGGGTAATGTTCCTAAGTATTGGAATTACAGGGCGGCGCGTTCGGGGCCTTATATCGAGTGGGGTGTGGTCCAAGGTTTGGGAAGAGCGGTTTCAGAGATGAGATCGTGGTATGAACGCAGGCTGTCACTCTTAGGTGGGTAACATGTTGAAGAAGTTGGTTAGAGCAAATCATAATTTTATATAAGAACACATTCCTAAAAAACGTGAAATATATTTATTTATCTGGAAAAAAAGACCTAAACCTAAAGCTAAACGTAATCCTAAAGTTAATCTAAATAAAAAAATGTAAACAAAGTCGGATCCTTGTGGCAGTGTCTCATGCTAGATTGCAATGCTTTCTGATCTCTTGTTAATTGAAGAAATGGTTAAAATAGTAACTAATCGTTAAATATGTCTAAAATGAATTTAGAGAATAACCTAGTAGTAAATTAAATGAAATTAAAATTTCAACCACCTTAAATCAATTCAAGGACGTAAAAATCATCAAATATGTAAGTATAGATAATATAAACTTTTTAAAATTCTAGGAGCGTTTCCTTGAATTTACATACCCCGTTCTTGCAACAGTCTTTAAGTCCAGTCCAAGACTTTAAAGCATTAAACTATAATCTCCAATATGTAACACATGAGAAAACTCGATCGCCGTGATCATGTCCCTTGCACCACGCACTTATCGAATCCCATCGCCGCGTTTGATTGGCTGCGGGTGGCGAAATTGACCGGCGATGATGATTCGATTCATTTCGATGACAGATTATTTTGAATTTAGAATTCGTTTTTTCCTCTCCGTAAGTTTAACCGACAATTTTCGGTACTTATTTTAGCTGTCTTCCTGTACGTTTTGTATAAACGTTTGATCTATGCGTCGGTATCGTACCTAAAAGGGAAGATGTGCGCCCAGTGACATGGGGCGTTTAGAATACTGTAGTGAACAAACACAAATGTTCATCACACGAATGTTTGTCCAAAGAGGAGATGGAACCGATTTGGCATATTATGAGTCAGGGTCACTACCAAAATGCACCATCATCATTGCATCTAATATACGTCCACTGCTGGACATAGTCCTCCCACAATGTTCTCCACACAAATCGGTCTTGTGCCACTGGTATTCAAGGCATTCCCGCGACCTTCGCCAAATCGTCTGTCCACATTGTGAGGAGCCTGCCACGGCTGCGATTTCCTGTAGGCCTCTCCATTCAAGGATCTTTCCGCCCCAACGGCCGACCAAAATGCGCCATGCGGTCAGTCAAATCATCCATTTACAAATCTACAAACACCACCCTTTCAAAACCCAAATCAGTCTAAAACATTCAAACACAATCTAATCTCTTACAAATCGAAATATACCACTTAGCCTGACCGCAGGAGCAGGACTGCATTACCATAACAATCTGGGGGCATAAACTGAGATTGCGCTAATTAAATATATTGTAGCGCTTATCCGGAGATAAAGAACACGGTATAAATAAGCGGGGCACTGGCCGGTATGCAGATTAACGGATACGAGAAGTGCGGCATATATCATAACAAGGAACAGATTTGAATATTTAAAAAAAGTAAAATCTTTTTAAACGGTTATTACTTAGGGTAAGTTCTTTTTCGACCAGGTCTTTCCAGCGATATCTTGGGCGTCTCACTGGGCGCTTACCGGTTGGTCGGCCCAGGTATACTCTCAAAAGTACTGGCGGCAGATGGCCAAAAACAGACCAGAATTGTGAATTGCAAGACCTACTTTGGGTCGCTGTGCCAGGGTAGTAAGTAAGTAGGTATGAACCTTTAAGAGACGAGCGTATTCGTTTCTAAAAAGGCAAGCAACGCGTCGGCGACTCATCTGATCTCGCAGATGTTCATGAGTAATAATTTACTATTAGGTAACCCATTCCTTCATTTGTCGTCTAACATTTCTGTCGCCGTAGTTTGAATTATCCTGTATTTACGTGTTGGACAATGTAAGGCACAGATGTGTCCATAATACTTACTGAATACTTCAAGCTATTATGAAAAAACGGATCAGAAAAAGGGAAACAGTTTATCACTCTTACTGTTAAAGCAATATGCAATTTTAATGTAGATATCATCATGGAAACAACAATATTGCAGCATCTATAAATAAAAATACAGGTGACAAACAACATCCTTGCACAACTCCCTACAATAAGAAACGCAGCTTAAGAATCTATGCTATAAATAAAGCGACGAAACATTTGTCGGCCGGTTCGAGCGAGCATTAAACGACGAGCCCCGTCAGGAATATGAACAAATTAATTCTTTAAAAGAGAATAAACAAATAAACACAGCCAAAGCGACACTCACAGCGTGAATCCGAACAAAACGAATCTACCTCGTTTTGAGCCGGCAGGCGGCGCGCGCGTGCCATATCTCACACATTTTGACACATAACCTCAAAATTACCACCTCCAAACATACTGACCCAAAAACAATATTATTGTCATCACCTTACGGACTACTTTTGTTTGCACATTACAACGGAGGATACGTCGTTCCTAAACCAACAACCATTTCACACTTCCCATCTAGAATCTTCATTGCAGCTATCTAACATGAAAATGAAGTTATGAATTCTTTGTTGAATGTCAAAAGGTTAAGAATCGTTACTCCCTTGATATTAAACGGAACGATAAACTTGTAGGGAAGGAGCAAAAGAGCAATGGCGCCAATTTATCAACCGTTCCGTTTTGTTTTTTCGAGTAATTTTGAATAATTTGTGAATGGGAGCGCTATCGGTGGGACAAGCGAGCGTAATTTATAAACTGTTTTATTTAAATTAATGGCCGACATTGTTTTATTCGTGTTACCTTCTCGATTTTATTGAATTTAAAAGTACAGCTCGAGAGATAGTAATTACTTAAGTCGTTAGTACGAATGTTTTATGTGGTTTTAATGTTAATTTAATTGGATGAAACTGTTCGGTGCCTTTGTCCAAGGATGTATGGGACAGATTATAAAAAACTTAGGGCTTAAAGGACTGTCTTGATAAGTAACAACATAATAAAATAATTACTAAACCTGTTACTTTGATAGGCCACTCTTAGCGGTGGGGTAGGACAAATTTAAGACCGAGCGAACGGGCGCTGCCGGCTTGGAATTTACTCTTCAGGGACGACTGACAGTTCATAAGTTTACGTTGACATAACGTCTTAGTTCTTGCTAATAATGTAAGTAAAAAAGTACTAAACTAACAGTCTTGTTTATACACGAAAGAAAAAACTTTATTTAGAACCCAAACAAATACAGAAATGTTATCAAGTAAAATGATTGGAAGCTTTATTCATACTTTTTATGAAGAACAGAATAGGCCCAAATATTGAACCTTGGGGTACACCTACATAAAATATTCTAGTCCACAAAACTCCAAAACTGGTCAATGTGATTCCAATACTCACATGTTAATGTGCCCACATTAACATATGAAATACATAAATTGTAAGTACCTACAATTCATCCGAAATAATATGCGAATTTACAAATATTTGCTCGGAATTCGGTTACATCACGAATACAACTAATGACACGCATTGCGCACGCGACCTCACAAGCTCTGTCAACTCTGGCGCACACAGTTAAGTTATGACAGTAAAGATATTCTATCTGTTACGAGAATACATAGATCAGGCGATAGAGAAATCCTGCCGAATACCTACTAAAAACTTTCGTATAGGTACACATACCTCTTCTCCAAAACTGAACCGATGGAAATAATTTTTGTACCAAATAATTAAATAAAAGTTTTTTTGTTTTCTTTGTTTTACTTTATAATAGATAGATAGATACTCCTTATTACACAAAATATTACAGAACTTAATGCTTTTAAGGTAATTTACAAATACAATATCGGCGGTCTTAGGCTTAGGTGGGAACTCACCCAAAAGAAACTTATCTGAAATTTTCGAAATTTTTTTGCTGGTCACTGTTCTAACCTAACCTAACCAATTTGTGAAATTATTGAGTTGCCACCTAAGCTAGTCAAATTTGTTTTCTGAACTTTAGAACACAGCGGAAGAGGTAGAAAAAGTGCATTTTCAGACTACAAGTTCGTCTCTATTGGAGTGAAACCACTAAATCAGATAGCCGCATATAGACCATCATTCAATCAGAATATCCTGAGTTGTTATTGTTGAAGTAATTCTACCTACAAGTTTTTATAGTAAGAACTATAAATATTCATTTGTAAACGCCCACCTCTAAACACTTCATTACAGCCATTTTTCTCTACAAAAAAGCGGCAAGTGAGAGTCGGGCCCACCCATGAAGAGTTCCGTCGCAGTATCTAAGTATTTTCTTTTTCATAATTCAGTTGATTAAAGGAAAATTCTGGTTTTAAAAAATGACACATCTAAAACAACAACTCACTCTAGTGAGTCATTTTATGGTTTGAACGAAATCTATTTCGTTCAAACCATAAATTGATAATTTTATGGCTGAGTCTCCGCGAGATGTAACTTTCGTGGCAGCTTTTCAATCCATATTCTTCCGAAATTTATATTGGAATATTAAAATCTACCGTTAGTATAGGAATACTCTTTTATTAATATCATAATATTTCAAAATTTTAGAGGAATACGGACTTAAAACTGCCACGAAAGCTACATCTCGAGGAGAATCGCCCTTAAATATGGAAATAATACAACGTTTTTAGTTTTTCAATCACTTATTTTAAAAATTAGAGGGGAGCATCACCACCATTTGGCTACGGTACCCTAAAATATCATGGTGCGGATTTACCTCAGCGTGCTGCCGGTTTTGCCCCATTTCATCTTGTTTTTATGTCACGCTCGCGCACGCGCATGCTTCGACATAATATTTAAACATGTGTTAAAGTTCTATGTATGAAATAAATGATTCACTGTCGATTTATGCACTGCCATAGGTGACCTCAGAACAAGGTTTGTTTTTCTATATGATGGGTGGTAGACGAACAGACGGATCGCCTGACGGTAAGCGGTTGCCGCCACCTATAGACACCTGCAACACCAGTAGTAGTAACAAGTGCGCTGCCAATATTTAGCCCCCTTTCCCCTCAATTTGGCCTCCGGTACCCTCACTTAGTCGACTAAACACAGTGCAATAGAATCTAATTAATTGATCTAAAATAAGGTTGTCTGGATGAGATCGCTATTAGCGATAAGACCGCCGATATTATATTTGTAAATTACCTTAAAACCATAAGCTCTGTAATATTTTGTGCAATAAAGAGTATCTATCTACCTATCTAATTTCTGCTAAAATATTTTTATATGAATGATATTAAGTATTCTTGATTTCAAATGTCAAAAAGCCCAACTTTTTCAAGGAAGTCATTGATTTCAACATCATTTATCTATTTAATTTTACTTATAAAATAAAAGGTTATTTTTGTCACTAGTGATGTAACTCCATAAACCAAATCAGTGTTTCCCCAGCCTCGAGACAACGCGTCCTCGGAACCCCGCGGCTAGCCGATTTGTCACCGCGCGGTAACTAAATCATTGCTACCCACAGATAATGGAATTATTTGCCCAATAAAACAAACACAGCTCAATAAGTGTGAGATTCGACGCCATTCGCGCCAGCCCGCGAGGCACGTTATAAATAACATAAGTTTATTCGTAACTATTTCCATTTGAAGATTTGTTTAGTTATTTTATTTTGGTATAGCAATTCTTTGCAATCTATTCTTAAGTAAATAATGCACTTAAAAAATCATCGAAGGGTTCAGGTGGGACTTGAACCCACAACACATACCCACACATATCTACACACATTATGTATTATATTCTTTAGAGTTAGCTCTAGCGAAGGCTTCATGTAGTATTCTAATGATATATTTGGCTTTTTTCAAATATTTTCTCATTGTTACCGACTTTTTTAAGTAATTCATCATCATCATCATCAGCAACCTATACTCGTCCACTGCTGGACATAGGTTTCCCTTAATGCACGCCACCGCTCCCGATGTAATAAAAGAATTACAAAAATTTCAGATCTAATACTATTTTAGAGGTAAGTAAATGTGGTAGACAACAATAATGGTTAATGACACAGACTTGGACAGTAACTGTGAACACCTAATATAACCTGGGAGATCAGAGATGATTTTAAGGAATGAGTAGGTACTCGTTTCGAAGAAGATAGTGAAAGAGCCTGTATTAACCAAAAACCTTTCTTTCCAAAAACTAGCCTAACTTTCAAATTAAGCTTAATAAAGCATAAAAGTCATTTACATACAAATATAAAGAACCGTGCCATCTCAAGCAAATCTTTTAAAAATAAGAAGATACGGCAAGTCGAAACAGTCTGCTAATTCCGTTTTTAAATGCGCGATTATAACAGCCAAGCCAATAAAGACGCGGGGGCAGCACTGAGCGCCTTTTAATTCTCACACCCCATTTGCTCAACTGTTGCAGTCTGTGCAATTCCGGCTTAGGGTTACAGTGGAGCCCTTAGCATTGTCTAAAATCGAAACAAATAATGCTATCTCTCCAGCCTCGCTAGATTGAAAAAAGATAGCAATAGCATATTTCGAATTTAGATATTACTAGAGGCCCGCCCTCACTTAGCTTCTGGACAATAGTTCCAAACTGAACCAATAGATGGCGCTGGGCGTCGATTGCGGATTACCTATAAGCCTTGTCTATAGAAGTTATATCTTGATAAATAGTATTTATAGATCGAGAAAATGTCTGAAGAGACTACTTACTTATCTATTTTCATATTAATTATCAACTATTTCAACAAGTTTTCAAACAACAATTGTAAACCCTATTTTGAAATGAAAATATTCAAAAAATAGTATGCTCCTTTGAATCGAATTCTTTTGAAGTAAACAAGTCAACTTCTGTTAGGTATTATTTTCTTAAAACATTTGCGATAAAGACCTTTCTCATATAACAATGCTTGCAGGTATCTTTATTAACAAAATAATTATCTGCCTATCGCAAAAAACTCAAAGGAGACTAGCAATGCATCGAGTAGGTATCATATGGTATCTAAAATATTTTAACACCGACTTTCATTCTTAGAAAGTCATTGAAAGAAGTACGGCTTAATGAATATAAGAATCCAATTAATACTACCCTACATTAATATGTTGTTAGTTGCCACATTCAATACTTACTAATTGCTTTACAAGAACACATAAACACATTACTTTTTCAATTAGCCGTAAAGAAAGAAAATTATTTTCGACAAAAAAAATACACACGTGCCGACTCCATAGCAGTCTAAAGCCGAATGTTTTCCTAATTCTTGAGCTTGCCCTTTCATTTGTACTCAATTGCCTGTAGCCCTTCACCTTTTTTCCTTTTTATTCCCCCTTCCTAGGAATGCCGTGACAATTTAGTTTCCCGTAAAGTAATTATGAAATGGGAAAATGTTTTTTTTCCCCTAAGAACTCTTTCAAGTCGCTGCGACGCGAATTTTCACGTAATTCGTTAAAGTTGACATCAATTAATAAGTCCATTTGACAAATTAGGTACAATGTAATTAGAGGTATTCGCGATCGTTTTCAATATACGACCTTTTAACATACTTAAATGGTAACACAGACGCTGAAAGCCGATATAATAGCCATTGCTTGCGACAGACATTAACTAAACAATAAAAAGCTATTTTTGAACATTAAACGCAAGCGATAAATACAAGCATAATAATTACTAACTGCTTAGTAATTGGATCAATAATCTACTTTATCTTTAATTAGTTTTATGGCAAGGAAATAAAATTATAATTTCGAAATAATTGCTGTCGTCATATCAATATTTCAGCAAAAGAGGTCACAAATAGCTGTAAAAAGGTCGGTTGCTTTTTATAATAATTATATTGCCGGTAAGGATAAATATTACCTAAGCATAAATGCCAAACACATTTGGTTAAATATTAATTAAGGTGCATAAAGTATTGTAGTTACCAAACGTGTTGTAATAACCTGTAAGTACTATCAGGGACACTTACGATAAATCAGTGGTTAGCAAAAATCGCTTGAAAAACTTGACAGATACCACGAGGTAGCCAATTAATTTAGTTCTAAGCAGCAGCAGTAAAGGGATGTTGTAAAGTTAGTTATACAATGCCTAGAAGGCGTAAAAAGTTACGATTTTTACCATCGGTTAAAACACCCTTGCTTAGAGCAAAGTATTTTAAACATTGTTTAGTAACTATTTTGATTACACTTGAAAACTTTTTTTACTTTTTGATTACATTTGACAGTTAACTGAAAAATGTTGCCATGGAAACGTAAAGACAATTTAGTGATAATATGATATTAGTTAACGCGAGCGAGAAGCAGGTGCGCTGTCCCAGACGCACAATATCGCCCTTATGGTAGTCCGACAAAATTGTCCTCGGTCGTACATAACTTTCAACTCATTTTATGTCTCACTTTATTTTTACGTCATAAATGTCGCTATTACCTAATGACAAATATGGTTGCAGTTATTCCATCACCAACCAATACTTTGTAACTGTTCAGCCAGGGTTGCCAACCTTTTTCTATGGGAAATAAATCATATTACTTAATGATTGGAAAAAAATATCAACATTACATTTCTTGTACTTACTTATAGTAACAACCACCTCCTCTTTAAAAAGCTAGCCATAAGTGATTGTATTTGAAAAGAAACACTATTACTTATTTATCATGAAATTTCTTGCGGTATCTAACCTGCGTCGCTGAGAAGATTTTTTTTCAACATTAAAATCTGTATTACTTAGGGCCTAGTTCACCACCTCTGAATAAAGTGTCAACTAATTTACTTGTCAATTAAAGTGGGTTCGGAGAAAATTGCCCCCATTTTTTAATTTTTTTAATACAAATACCAGGGGCCAATTTTCTCCGAAACCACTTTAATTGACAAGTAAATTATATGATACTTTACTCGTATGTGGTGAACGAGGACCTTATTATTATAAAATAAGCAAGAATTATTAAGCGATAGTGCTACATGTAAATACTGCGTTAGTTCTAAGACTACTAATATAATATGGTGCAATCTTATTAACAAATATACTCGTAGTAACTAACAGTTCGCACCCCGGTAACTACGCCCTCTATAACGTTTCAGTAGTGGCAGCCCTATGAGAGATAAAGAACAGGATAGAAATAGAAAAATGAATTTATCAGCTCACGGAAGTGACTTGTTCGTATTAGAAGTTGGCACCTTTTTGTGCGCACACGCATTCGCAGTTCTTTGGACCAATGTGACAGGACTGACGGGTAATTACTTCCATCTGTGGCGATCAAAATACTTTGAGAAGCTGTGAAACCGCATTAATAAATATAAGTTTGAGTTATTATGGCATGATCGCTCTAACAATGTGCTTTGATTGACACCTTGTCAGTGGAGAAATGGAAAATGGGATATTTCGATTTTTTTATATGTTTAATAGTTCTTACTATGGCTAACGAATTAAATAGAATTGCATATTTTAAGTCCAAAGCTCACAAACTCCTCACAAAAACTTATAATGTCACTTTCTTGCACCAAAAAAGCAGGGAGACAAAGAAGAGAAGAGGGTGGCATCAATGCAACTACACCACTGTACTTGGTTTAGGGGCCATTTTTAGGAAGGGTGGCAAAATCTACGATTGATCCTGGGAGGGGGGAGGTCAAAGAAGAAAACGGGGCGGCAAATTAGTCTTCCGCCCCGGGTGGCTAAATAGTTTTCCGCCCCGAGCGGCAAAACTGTCTTCCGCCCCGGGCGGCCGATACCCACGCTTCGCCACTTTCACATAATTTTCATTAACTAACTTACTATAGAAAGCTGTCTAAAACTCCTCAACTCAAACCGCCGAGTAAACAGTGATTACGCTAATGATGAAGGCTTGGGTTGTTGACATTGTGGTCATAATCTAATTACGAACTCCATTTCTCATTTGACTTTAAATAACTTGTGCGAGTATTAAAATGCCAGGCCTAAACTCTGGCTATTACGTAAGGTTCCTGGAAGGTAGGGTTGTCAGCTGTTTTCGTGTTAAGCCGGACATACATCTATGGTAAACCATTTTTCATGCAAACAAAAATTCTATAGTCAGGCTTTTGGTTGTAAAATTTAGCGGAATCTAACCTATTTGCATTTGGCTAGAATATCTTTTGCATTTGAAATGGGTTGGATTACAGGCATCTTACGAGTACGAGGTATTATACGAATATGGCGCAATAAATGAAATATTATAGGTAACACTGATAATAAATAGGATATATTATAGGCACCAAATAAATCTTTGATTTGGAAGTATTATTTTCCCTCTCCCGTATCTGACAGATATAGATAATTGGTTAACATCGTAAGACCAAAAGCCTTTTAAAAGGCATAAAACAATTGATTTTCCATTATGTCTGCTGTCTGGGCCTTACGACGTTAAAAGGACACTGATGCTTACAACGTATTTTTTTTATGAGATAGGGGGCAGACGAACAGACGGTTCACCTGATGGTAAGTGATGACCGCCGCCCATGGACACCCGCAACACCAGAGGAGTCGCAAATGCGCTGCCGACCTTTTAAGAAGAAATACGCTCGCTTTTTGAAGGTTTTGACGTATATAATAAAAAAATGGTGCGTGAACTTAAAACCAGCCATTTAGGGTGTCCACTGTCCGCCTTTGTGTTACAAAAATGTCCGGCCGGTTTGGTTAGACTGTCCGGCTGATTTCGTTGGACTGTCCGGCTATTCGGTTTTAAGACCAACCCTACCGGAGGGTTAGTTAAGAGTACCTTGATGGTTGGTGATAATGATATTCATTTCACACGTGTAGTCTTGGTAAGATCGTTTACAGTTAAGGAGCATTTCTTGCTGCATAAGTGGAAGTGGGAGAAAATGCCCCAAGGGTAAACTACCGTTGGAATAATATGATGGAGGCGAAATATGAACAAGATTCCCGTTTTAAGTGATTTATAGGTCTTAGCCCAGTTAAGGCTAATTTGAAGTTTTTTGCAGACAGCAGAGATGCCATCGTGGTTCAGCTTGTCTTTAAGTCAATAGTGGCGACTATTATTATTAGGAAAGGCATACTTAATATCACTACTATATTTGTTTAAATGCTAGAGGCGACCAACGAGCTAGCGGGTCACTTGAAGGATAGCAATCACCGCCGCCCATGGACATCTGTGAGATCAGAGGTTTCTGAAAGACCGACAACGCTGATGCGTTAGATATAGAAAATTATACGAAATAGAAGTCGTACGCATTTCTCTCACTCACTCTCCTCTAGAAGGACCTCAGGTCGTAGTCGGGAAATATTACTGCAGCCACGCCGTTCAAAAACCTGAGGTATGTACAAAGTCAACGCCCTACGGTTTGACAAGCGTGGTGATTGAATTATATTATCAAATATAATATCGATAAGTAGCCTAGTTCTTTCTCAAGGTCTAGATCGTCTGCATACCAAATTTCATCAAATCCCGTCAGTAGTTATGGCGGAAGCGTAACAGACAGACAGACAGACAGTGTTACTTTCGCATTTATAATATTAGTTAGGATTAGTTAGGATAATATCGATAAGTATCGAGAAAATTTTTTATTGCCACCACATAAATCAGATATCTATAGGTACAAATATTGTTCAGAATGGGATGTAAATGTTCACAGATACACCCTGTATACTTTGATATTATTATTATTTATATGTAACCTATATTATAGTGAAGTTTTATCAAAATACTTTCTGTAGCTTTTTTGCGATACAAAGCAACAAACATAGGTACTTAAACACATTTAAACCTTACAATCTTTCGCGTTTAGGTATAATATTAGTAGAATCTGTCGGTCCGTCACCCACGCGGGCACAGCTTAATTGCCCCATAGAATTAGTCGGGGCTTCGCGAGTTGTCGCCGGCGGGATTGCCACTGAATCGCGGAGCCCGACTGCAGCCGACTGCAGGCTGACTGCAGGCTGACTGCAAGCATCAGATACTAGGCGCCGATTCGGTTTCATATAAGTGATATCAATTAGGTTTGGGATGCTAAGGGTGGAAGGATTTTGAAATTAAATAGTGGAATAACATTCCTTTTTGATAGATATACCTACAAATAACGTTAAGTTTTCTGACTTTTAAAAGAGCAGATTGGCCAAAATGGGTTTTGCCAAAAAAAAGTGACAGGCAGGTGGAAGGTGGACTGATTACACTGGTCAACAAAATGAAGAAAAAAACTTGGTGCAGAGATAGTGTTAAGGGTTTTTGACTAAGTGTCAACTGGTAACACTAAATTATTTTAATTTTTTTTTCCTACGTGTAGTTTTTGATCTACCCTCAGTTTTGAATATTGCCTGTAATCAGTACTTTAATGCGCTCGTTTTGTTAATTCATCGGTACATTTCTGAAAATAAGTTTATTTTAACATCATGTCTTCATCGCGAAGAAGTTGTCATAATGAGCCAAATGTGTTTTGTTACATCTGTGGTGAATACACAGTTAAAAAATATAGAAAATCTATAACAGATTTTGTAAAAAGTGCCTATTTTTCCTATTTCAAGTTGAAAATTGTGGATGATTACAAGCCGTGGATACCTCAAATTGTTTGTGAAATGTGCTGTGAACACTTGAGACAGTGGGTTAGGTTAAAAGAAGCCGTATGAGATTTGTAGTGCCTATGCAATGGAAAGAACAAAAAAATCACTTTGATGAATGTTATTTCTGCTGTGTTAATTTGCGCGGTGTTAACGTTAAAAAAATGATATACCCAGACTTAGAAGACCTTTGCCACATTCAGAGGAAGTACCTGTTCCAACATATTGTTCTACCAGTGAATCATCACAGGAAAACAATAAAGTGAGTAGCGACAGTGATTTAGAAGGCATAGAGTCTACAGAACCAAAGCATCTGGTCTGGTCTAAGCATAGAAAAGTTAAAAGCAGGAATTTTCGATGGTCCACAGATAAGAACATTAATAAAAGATACTGATTTCATAAGTTCAATGAATGATTTAGAACGAGCTGCGTGGACTTCGTTTGTTGAAGTTATTAAAAACTTTCTTGGGAATCATAAGGCAAATAACTACTGAGCTAGCCAAAATAGTTCTTGCCAAAAACTAAATAAGGAAGGTCGAGGGAATTCCTTGGATGCCTTAGAATTAAAAAAATAATGACTATACTGAAATAAATTATATATTTTGTAACATCATATTTAGCACGCAGTTGTATCTACATACTATTGAAAGACGCCGAAGAAAAAATATGCAACGTTTAATTTGAATATAAAAATTGTTTGTTAATATAAATTTAATTGGAATATAGGTATAATTTATTACATCCAGGTATTAGTTGTAGACAACAAGACCAAGTTTAAAAATTGTAACCATATTTTAAGAAATAAATTATTATTTGCTTTGATTTAATTTGCAGGCAGTCAGGGTTTTTTTATATTTCCTAGTACATCGCCCCCCCTAAAATGTCATCCATCGGCCTAAAGAAACATGTTGCATTACACAGAATCAATGTTATCAATGCAGAGATCTTATCTCATTCTACCAATGAGGCTTTACAAAGTTGCCATGTTTATTTGTATAAGACGAAAAAAGTCGTTTTCTTATGAGGCACCAGGGTGAGTAATTGTATTGGTAAAACATTGTTACACTACGAGAAACACGAGGGAAGCTCGCAGGACGAACTGTGTGTTGGCATCCACACATCGTTATGCCAGCAACATTCCACAAGCTTACAATAATGATGAGGATTATAAAAATGGCAAACCGAAAACGCGTTAAAGCATCATAGGGTTCTTGACAAAAAAAACGTGCAACTAAAAGCAAAATATTAGGAAATTCTATAGAGTTGACCTTATACAAATTTTTAGCAGACGAAGTTAAGAAACTATGGAGTTGCCCTAATACACCATTTTTTTTATGTGACAGCAGTCGAACAGCCGGATTGCCTACTAAGCCTTACCGTCGCTCATGGATACCTCCATACACCAATGGAGTCAGAAAAGCGCTACCAACCCTTTTCCAAATTGGTCCTCCCGTACCCTCCCGAAACAAAGTGAATGCGGGCCACTAGTGTTTCATAAAACAGCATCAGATCGATCAATCGTTCTATTCGATCAAAGTTGATCGATGCTATCAATTGCGGATCAATCTGTTGATCCAGTAACACCCTTATTGATTGGGTCTCACGAAAACCTCAATATCTGAGCAAGTCACAATTTTTCCCAGCCTAGATATAAAGAGGATCCCCAAAACTCACCTCAAAACATTAAAAGCAACAAAATCTCAAATTGCACGCCCAATACGGGAATAACACGGTAGCTGATCAGCGGAGGCACAATAGAGTGATAACTCTCGAGACCGGTTCGATTCCCGACGTGTACCGATAAATAGATGACGCCCGCTCTTGTTAGGAGATGTACAATATTATCTGCGGGCGATCTGAATCTTGATATGATTAAATTGAAGCCGAACGAAAATAGCTGGTTTAAAATTGGGGCTCAGATCTGTTGATTTTAATGTATATCTATACTATTTATAAAAAGGTGAATTCTAGAGGGTGTACCTATCTGTGAACATTTACATCCCTTTAATCACGTCTTCTACCAAAGCATTCTGAACAACATGTTCACCTAAGTATGACTTTAGGATTCGCAGAAAAACTTTCAACTTCATTTCGTGTGGACATTTGAAAAAGAATTCGGCGGATTTTCCAAAAGTCATAGTACATATTTTGCTCAAAATGCTTGTTAGAAGAAAATTAAAGGTACTTATGTCAATTCTTCACACAAAGTTACATACTCTTATAAAAATAATTAACTTAGCAATTAATATATTGAACGCAGACTTCAATCTCTAACAGCTGTTAAACACGGACATAAACCTTAACGTTGACTATAAGATTAACCTCTTTATAATTAGTATAGATTAGGGTTTCCACCTGTGGTACCATAGCTACTAGACTAGCATACAATAACATTAAGTAAGAAGCACTTTTAACTTATCTCCTATCCTGTAGCCTTACCATGAGTTTGAAATACTATCCTCGCTATCGAAAACTATCGCTTTGTCTCTTTCATTGTGATTCATTTGAAAGAGACAGAGCAATAGTTTACGGTATGTCAGTTTTAGATGTCAACTCATGGTAGCGCTACTGATCATTATCGCTCCTTCCTCTGTCACCCCATAAAATAGCAAGTGCTTTCAAAAACCCCCAGAAATACCTTAAACTCCGCAGCGTTCCAGGACCACCTGACTTTTTGTCACAATAAACTCCATCATCGCATTCTATTTTTTCAATTTCCTGTTACGCGGTAATTTCGCTGAATAAACCTTAAGGCTGAATGGACATAAGCCATTTAAGGCATTCAAAAGAGACACTGGCGTCATAAATCGATGGGAGACTCAAAAAACTATACTATCTTCAATTGGCCTTTAATTCCCTTTACCGTGCGTTCATCGTAAAATACGTCACAATTAGTCGGGTAAAGATGCGGTGTCCTTATAGAAAAAAAACCAGCCGCCTCTAACGTATGGGCCGATTTTATTTCCAAATGAGGTCTTATCCATGTTGATAAAAGTGGAGATGTCGAAGTTGCTTTTTTAAATGCAAAGGAATTGATTGCATTAAGTGTAATTGCAAAGAAAAACGTATTGCGTAATTTGATTGCGAAATATACGGATGGGAACTTATCTTTAGCTTCTTAGACCTTTAGGTCATATTAAAACAGTTAACTTTATGCTCCGCGGTTATTGCTTAAGTAAAAGGCACGAACAATATATTTTCATTTATTATACTTACCAGCTGAAAATTATTGTTCAAGTCATGAACGTTCAAAGTTGATAATTGTTATTTTATTAATATTACTATTTATACGTCCTGTAATAATAGTATCTTTGAATTTCATGGTTCATAATAAAATTATTTAACTTACTGTACGAGGAAGGGAAGATACAGTAACTTTGTACTGTTATGAAAAGTTATGTTTGTTTAGAAGAAGGAAATAACGAATAAACCGAGATGGTTACAAAATAACCGTGCCAATTGTTTTGTGTTTTTTAGTTCCGTACCCAAAGGGCATGACTGGGACCGAATGACTAAGTCTTTGCTGTCCGTCTGTCTGTCACCAGGCTAGATCTGTACTTGACAGTGACGTTATCACAAATTATCTAACTATTTCAGTTGCAGCTATAACAACCAATATTATAGTCTTTTTTTCTAATAGGTTAGGTAGAAGGCGCGGTTAAAGGTATGTACGTACAGCCACACATCAAAGTATACAAAACTGTCAAATTTCTTCAATCGACTCTCATCTTACTGTCATAACATATAGGTTGAATATCAATTGAGGTAATTTGACAGGTTGTGGTAACCTGATTTGTGTCTGTCTGTACGTTCACAGATTACACCCTGTATTTATATGTCAAGTATAAATAGAAAACATATACTTTTATACAACACAAAACATACAGCAGTTACATTGGATTGGGTTATTCTCAAACTTTGATTGTCATCTCCACTTTTTCAAAATACACTTAGAAGTTTCAAAAACGCATACCGTCACAAAACGTTGTGTGGTGTATGGGTATGTTGGATTGTGGTATTTGTGGTATATTGGGCGGGATTGTTCCGTCAGGGCTCATTAATTATTGATGCAGGGCTGTCCGGGGCAATTGACACCACCCGCTAATGACGACGGCCGCATATAGAGGTAGGGTTGCCACTAAGATCAGTCTAAAAGACAGTTAATTGGGCAACTCATCTGAAAAATCTCGTCCGAGAATTTTAAGATTAGTTTGCTTATCACTGCTCTAACCTAACTTCATCAATATTTTTTCGTTTTGTAGAGTCTTTAGTTCGTATTATCATCACAAAATATTGGTTAGGCTATGTTAGAACACGGACAAAAAATCTTGAAATTTTCGCACGAGTTGGCCCATAACCCCTAAAAGAGGCACTCAGTGCAAAACGTCAATCAATAATAATATATGAGACTAGTGGCCCGCCCTCACTTCGCTTCGGGACCAATAGATGGCGCTGTGTTCGATTACATCGCGCAAGCGTTTCGTGTTTTCGGTTTACCTATAAGCCTTGTCGTTGTCTATAGAAATTATCCCTTCATAAATAAAATAGTATAGATATTGTATGAATACAATCGCCACTTACTGAAAAAATCTTCGTTCTTAGCCTCCTCCCCTTCCTGAGTAATCTACCAACTCATTTCCCTAAGTGGTGACTACTAGTGTCTTGTCAGCTCCGTTCCACTGAACTCGGCTTTTAGTGTAGTATGCAAAATAATTCAGTGGTCTGGCCAATAATTGTGAACACTAGCAGATATGACACGACTCGAGCTACCGGAACGTTTGCACAATTGAACAAAGCAGTGTTTAGTTCTGAATACATTATGTTGGTATTCCAATATTTTACAATATTTACTGTGATTTTTCATTTTTTTATATATTTTTTTTAAAGTAGAAAGTATATTTAACCTAAATATAAACACATGCTTTTTATCGCATATTGTGTGTTTTATTGTATTACGCATTATTGATGAAAAAGAACAAGCAATTTCCCTTCAAAATAAAAAAGGAGAAATCCCATGGTTTTCCATAACAGTAGATAATACTCGTAGAATCAAATATATATAGAACTATTCTCTGATTCATAATCATGTAAAGTAAACTGACAGATGAAAATGACAAGTTTCTATGCATTTTGACATTTTGCATGTGTCTAATTGAGTGATATTGTATGGGGATGACAAATTGACATCTGTCAGTTTACTTTACATGATTATGAATCAGAGTATAATAACTGAGACTGATAACTGTAACAAGCTGCAGGTACAGAAACTCCTGTGTGGCAACCCTATCAAGATCTCAGTAAGAACTGTTTTCAATCATCCCCAAAATGGTAGTTTAGTACTTTTTGCGAGGATACCTGAATGTGCAGACAATTGAATTTCCGACTCTTGATGTTGCTGGCCAGCGAAAGAATGTTTATTGCATAAAAACTACACTTTTTAAGGCACAATTACAAAGAAAATTATGTTAAATACGGAATTCAGATAATATTGTGCAATATCATCATTGTATCAAAAATCGCAAACAGAGCCAAATACTTAGTCATATTCTTTTTTCTGCTTGTTTTGAAAAAAAAATTGAATACTCGTGGTCGACATTTAATTTGAATTATTTAAGAGCGGTTGATAGGTCAGTGGATACCAACGTGCTCGTCCTAAACGCAAGATCGTTGGTTCGAATCCGTGTATCTATGGAGATCTGTGCGCTTCAGGAGTGGAAAAGGAGTAAACCTACGTACATTGAAGAAGAAAGCAAGGACAGAAGGTCCGATTTAGGGGGAAAAAGAGAAGCACACTTATGACTCCACTGGTATTACAGGTGTCCTCAAGCGGCGTTAATCGCCCACTATCAGGTGATCGATTTGTTTGTCTGCCACATAAAAAAAGCAAAGGAAGTTTTCCAAACGGCAGCAGTGGGTAACGTGATAAAAAGGCCAAACTGATGGTAATTTTGTGCCCAAGCAATGAGTATATGAATACGTCAGTTAAGTGATGTGATGAATTTATTATACCTAACAGTTTTTCTTAATCAACGGCATTTATAGGGTTTTTCACAATCAATGGCATTATATTTCCAATGAATTTCATTCAGCGATCAAATCCCGAGAATCGAGAAGAACTCATTGTTCATCTCGATTGTTTTTTATCGCAAAAGCGCAATCAAAAAAAGAATCAATCATATCGATGGACCCTGTCATTGTGTGTCGCCACACTGGCCACTATCATCGGCCTCTATAATCTGTGGCCGGGAATTACCGCGCAAAATGGCGGCTACGTTGTCATTTGGGGGCTCGAGATGGTCACCGGGCCATTCGGACGGACCTTGATTATACGTTTATGGCACTAAAGTGAGGTTTCCGATACCGAGCGACTTCCTTTGATATCCTGTCTGGTTATTTATTGATACATTGTATTGATTGGAACTGCCAGTGTGGCTAATATAGATATTTGTAGTTGGCCGATCTTTTATATTCAAGTTACTATCTACAATATTAAAACTATATTAGTTAGTCTATGTAACAGATTAAGTTTATTTAAAAAATAATAATAAATAGAGACAACATCACGTTTGTTTGTCCTGGTCCTGGCCCATACTAAGGTTTTCCCTTGTGCTATGGATTTCAGAAACAACGAAGGAACCACAAACACCCAGACCCAACACAAATATCTGTTTCATCAACGAAGATTTGTGTTAACAACACAACAGATCAACTAACAGCTTGTTATACTTAAATCCTATAGTTAAAGCGCAGTTATGAATATTGCAAAAATAAATCTACTAATATAGGTACTATGAACTGTGTCTTTCGGCATTTAAACTAGCATGTAGAACTTGGATCAGAATGAAATTAGATATATAATTGTTGAACAAAACATATTTATTAGATTACTTAATAAAAATACTCGGCTGGTACACCGATTGAGTATTTTTACAGCAAATAAAAAGGCTACACTGGTCTCTACAAATTCGACATTGGCCTTTGTATACGGTAGGTTTTAGTGTAGGTAGGTGGGTTTTTTGTTGCATGCAGTACCTAATATTAATATAAGAATAATTAGTTAAATATTTAACCACTACCGCACTTCCTTCAATTTTGTTATGAAAGGTGTAAACCTAATTCCTATGTTGATTAAACGCCAAACACCGTCGTTTTATTTCACTGAGTAATTGTGACATTTACTGACGATATTTAACTAGTTACCTAATTGTTTCAGTGCACATTGGTCAAATCATCCCCAGATAATGGAGGTTTAATCGGATCAAGATCCAAAAGGATTTCAAAACATCAAGAGGATCAGTTCAAACATTCAAAAACATCATCTTCTTCAGGCATATTATATACCTATGCTTTGTGGTATGTTTGTCTTTAATTATAATATAATCAATAATATCCTCTGAAGAAAAGACAAACATACCACAGCAGCGTCTACAGGGAGACAAAAGGAGTCATGTGCGTTATGCGCCCGCGCAAGAACACGCGGCATCCGGCTCTAATAACCGGCCATATCGGACGCGCCGGCTTTTTGCCACCAATGTTAGGTTCCGCACCGCCATCATAAGTACTTATTGGCTATCTATCTCATCGGAGCGGGTAACTATGTATCTTTTTGAGTCGGTGGACGACTGTGATGGCCTCATTGCAGAATATTTTAATGACTGTACCCTCTTTGACGAGGTTCACTACGCCAATCTCTCTCTAGTGAAATATCGACAGTAAGTAGTCAAAGTGATAAAGCGTCATTCTTAAAGATTAAATTTTTGTTGCAGTCTTTAAATCTACTATTCCTCCGAAATTGACATCAGAATCTTGAAATATAATGTAATACTAAAAGTGTAATATTACGTACGTATGCTGTTATTTCTTTTTATGTTTGTAGGCAATAAACGTTACCTTATCCTATGGGAAAGGCCTTAATAGGGGAATGTACCTTTTTAAGATTGACCGTACGTATGTCTACATACATTTCTGGGCAAAACCACTCCTTATGAAATAATAAATAAATTCACACAACATCTCTTACATTGGCCTGACTCTGTACTAAGTAGCTTATATAAAGATATCAGACAATAGAGGAAACACAAATATTACACCCAGACACTGAATAAACCGCAGTGTTCTTTACACAAATGTTTGTCCAGGGCTTGAACCCAGATTCAGGATTTGGTAAGTCTGGTACCTACCTATACTTTGGGAATAGTTTGGGGACATGAAACCAGGGTTTGCCTACAAGTATTCGGCCTGGTTCTCCTGACTTATGAACATGGTTGCGAAGGTCAGACGGTAGTTGGTAATTTTTCTGTTACCCCCAAGCAGCAAATACGCACATAGGTTTGAAAATTTCAGAGGTGCTTGCTTTCAGTCGAACCTACTGTAGAGCGGAAGAAGCACGTTCTTAAATACACTGAGCTTCTTATACCATCGGTCCTGCACCTTTTCTTAGTAATAACTATAGATAACTTTTAGTCTAGGAACCGACGATTTAACCTAACTGCTTAATGAATACATCATCTCATCTCAGCGCGTTAGTCCCGGGTGCATCCAAGACTAATTACGTTTGCACCTTGATCCAAGATTGGAAAGCCTAGTAAATGCTTAATGGTATCCACTCACCGGTAGTAAGGGAAGGGCTGCGGCACGTGCAGGTCCATGGGCACGGGCGCATGCGCGTGGTACTCGTGCGGCATCACGCCGTGCGCGTGGCCCAGCATGGCCGCCCACGGCGACGACGCGAACCCGCCCGGGTGCTCCATCTTCAAACTTTACTCGTCGCCATTCTCAAACACAAGTTCCAATTTCAAATTTTTAAACACTTTATAAACGTTCTACTTGGAACTGGCCAAGTGCGTCTTCAAACCGTCGCCATTGCGGAGTTCCAATTTCAAATTATTTGACACTTTCAAATGCGTTCGACTTGAAAATTACTGAACACTATTTTTAATTGCTTGTTCGAGGTTTGAATGTTGTTTTTCTCTTTCGTTCAAATGTTTTCAGCTCCTGTTTGTTTAACCATTAAAGAAGACCGGCGAGAGCAGCCTTCATGTTTTCCGAAACCATACATATTTGGAAACATACTAATTAAACTAAGCAACAAAATGTTTATTTTATCTTATTATAAGTATATTTTTGAAAGCATGGAATAAAAAGTTAAATTATTTTCAATTTGCAAACAATTCAGTGAACAAAACTCACATCACAGAGGAAAAACGAAACGTTGAGTCAATCATAATGTCACTTTGATAGTTAAGCTATTTGACATCTTTTTAAATTGTTTTAAATGTGTGATCTATTCATTTACGTTTTCGCGTATTTTCTGGACTTTTGAGTTTATTGATTCAACCTAGACAACAGCATTTCCCTGGATTTGATTTCCAAGTGATTTGGTTTATTTAGTATAATGCCGCTTCGATGTGTCCATTGTTCTTTGCGTCTTGCTTGATCGAAAAAGACGACACCGTTTATCCGAGGAAAGTGCAGAGACGATGGAAAGAAGAAGCCAATAGTGAAATACTCTCTGCATTTAATAGTATTGACCCATATGTTTTAAGGGCCAGAATAAAATCTCGATATTCGGGCAGCAGGTCATACTAAACATAGTAGTAGATAGAGCAATTCAAGGACGACAAGCTATTTTAGGGTAATAATGTTATTGTGTTGCAGGTAAGCGAACAGTTGGTTGCTGTTCGCATACCATGAGCATATTATGGTATATGGGGTTTGCAAGTCGACGGGGTAATATAGTACCTCCTGCAGCCTTTTTAGACAATTTGTTATGTACTTAATTGATTAAATGACGTCAAACCTACACATCCGAAGTTTGTTTTACCATACCTTTATAACGCTGATGTAAACATGCAACATTATGTACTTATAAATAATCGTTGAGTACACATATAAGGTAGGCGCGCCTGACAGACTATGAATTTGTAAGCACGAGTTCATACTCGTGCTTACAAATTCATAGTCATCATTCATAGGATCATTCATCGATTTATCGAGTGCCATTTATAGTACGTTAAGCATCAGTAGCACTACCATGTTTTTTTTTATTTTTATGCGATTGGTAGCAGACGAGCAGACAGATCACCTGATGGTAAGCGATTGCCGCCACCCATAGACACTTGCAACACCAGTAGAGTCACAAGTGCGCTAGTAGCACAAAATCTAGTAGTGCGAGTGCAAGTTTGAAATACTCAGAAATACTATCCTCGCTACCGAAAACTATCGCTTTGTCTCTTTCATTATGATGCATTTGAAAGAGACAGAGCAATAGTTTACGTTATGTCAGTTTTCGATGTCAACTCATGGTAGCGCTACTGAAGGCCACTCAGTAACATTGACAGGGGGGGCGTTGTACGATATTTTTTCTTCTATGGGAAAATGTCAATCAACACTGAGTCACTGACACTTGTGAGGAAAATACGATTTTCCGACATTTGCCGAAAACCTTATGTATGACCCTTGTACGACTATACTTTGTCGGCCCTATACCTTTATAATCCCATCTTTAGAAAAGTGGCAACAATTTCCTTTTTTCTTAGTTGAGTGTTCTTCTTTAAGTATCATTAATTTTTTTCTAGGCACGGGACCTCTAAACCGCAGACTGAAAATACATAGAACTTCGCCGGACTCCTTTATCTATTCTGTTGTAAAAAGTGGTACAGTTTGATTACTTAAATAAAATAATTTTGTTATCAATGCAAATGTAGATTTTTTTCCTATCTTATTTATTTATTCTGTGTTGCACAAGAGAAGTATACTTGCTGGACTTAATATTCTTCATCTAATAATCTACTGAGGATATAGATAGATAGACATCTGAAAGTGATGTAAACGTTAGCTATCAAATGCCCAACCTACCCTATTTTTTTTTATGAGATAGGGGGCAGACGAACAGACGGATCACCTGATGGTAAGTGATTACCGCCGCTCATGGACACACCAGAGGAGTCGCAAATGCGCTGCCGACCTTTTAAGAAGGAATACGCTCGCTTTTTGAAGGTTTGTAGATATACGACCTACAAACCTTTCCGGTTCGGAAATACCGCTGGCAAATATTATTTCATTAAATTGGAATTTGTTTGTACTCACTAGAACACAATAATGGTAGGTATATTCATAGCAAAATAATAAATATTTTTCTACAAAAAAGAAATATTAATTCTCTTCTTCTCCTCCGACCACTTAAAAAATTTCCTGAATTTCCTAAACTTTGTGTTAACTATGAAAGTATTTTTAGGATAGGTATTTTCATAATTTACAATTCCACTGAAATTTCCTTTAGCATATACCAAAATCGAAACTAATGCTTTTCTAGGCATTTTTTTCTTTTCTCTCGTTTCAGTAATTTTTCTACCATAGTCTTGTTTTGCGACTCCAAAACATTTGCTCTGGATAATCCAATCACGATTTTCTTTAAGTTTGTAACCAAACTATCAAAACTGTTATTGATTCACCGTGATCATACTAGGTATGATTCTATCCTAATCATTTGCTCCATCGAATTCAGAAATTTGTGCTTAAACAGCTGGAAACTGTCTGTAACCTAAAGGGCGGCGGAAACAACCGAGCCAAACCAGCTACCATTTGTTTTCCATTCTCAAATATCATTTAGAGAAAGCCTACCTGGTATTGGTCCAGTGTCGGCCTACGTTATTGCTAATTAGCCAGCGTTTTGATAACGGTCGATGTTTGTTCTGCCGCGATCAACCCGTCGCTATGCGCGTGAGTCGCTGGCGGAGTTTAATATTCTAGTCATGGTTGTTATTTTTATTGATGATTGTTTACTTATTGATGGGAATGTAAAATAGGGAAAATTGATTAATTTGTTCATTTTATTCTGAAGCGATAGAAATATTATTTTATTGTGCCTACTGAGCAACATTATAAAGTTAATCTAGGTTATTTTGCAATTAGGAATGACAAATAATTTTCATAGCTATTTGCGATATAAACCATCGTTTTATTTCTTGGAATACGAATTTCTAGAGTTTTAGATACCGCATTTTTTGGATGCCCTGGATAGGTTTATACCCATCCAAAAAAAATGCTCTATAATACGGATATAATTATCATCTATCTGTAGCTTTTCAATAATGTGTAAATTATTTAGTAAGTAAATATTTACTTAGAAAGCTATATAAAACGTTTTTCATTTCATTTGCAAGTTAACAAACTAATTTTCCGGGTGAAGTTTTTCTTTCAGCCTCTCTGTACTAAACTGATTTAAAATTATATTGCTTTTTAATAAAACTTGTAAGAAATGTAGAGCAATTTTTGGTTATGAATTTGGTTTTGCGAAGGATTTAATCTGTGATCCTATCTGATAATAACTAAAAGTAATACTTACTCATGATAATGCCTAGAGTTTTATATTGATCGTCAAGTTTGTGATCTAAGTACTTAAGTACACTAACTAATATTTGCTTCCTGAGATAGTTCATCGTATCTTGCTCTGAACAGCGTGTCATGTCATCGACATTTTATAAACAAAATTTGGGTAACTTTACTCACCTACTCCGTATCCGAGCGAAGGTCCCAACATTTAATATGTTTGCCGAGTGCGTTTGCGCAAAGACCGATTGTTTTCTTCGATCGGCACCTATTAGTGAAGCCTATATTATATTTACCCGCCGAGTATATTGCGTGTGTTGTGTTAACCTCAAGGGATTACAGGTTTGGTGTTTGTTAAGTAATAACATATGTTTGAGTTGGCTCCGGTGCGCAAGAATCGGTTTGGCTCGTTTGTCTTACGGCCTTTTTAGTGCTTGCCACACACATTAATGAGGCCCGTTAAAAAGTTACATTGAATTTGTGAAACTATTTAATGAGACAACAACGGCCACAGAAAGTTAAGTTTCTAACAAGATTTGAGTCGCCAAACGCATTTTCAGCTTATTTAAATACCTAACTATCACTTAGTAAAATCCTAAAGCATCTTTTCAGCATGAAGCATAGCTGACCTATTTTTTCAAACCTGAAAAAATTTCACCGCAAATAAAATTAGCTTAAAATGAGCTGGAAACCTTTGAAGCCACAAGTCTGGATTCGAAAACAAAAACAATCCGAGTCACAGCACTTTCATCCACAAACCACTGGTCTCCTTAGTCAATCACAATAATCCACAGTTATCACTGGCATGTTACGAAAAAAACAAACTGTCAAACGTCAAAATTTCCCGCGCGCGCACGCTCCGAATTCCGCGTGCATGTATTTACATGCATTTTGGTGGGTAGCGGGGCGGTGGAGACACGTGTGCCGAGTCTGTCGGTCCAGCGGTCATTGAGGATCTGCTATCAAAACTATACGGCGTGCGGCGTGGATGTGTGCGCCGAACCGGCCGAGCGTGCGGCAGGCATACGAAACAAGCCCGGCGCCCGGCTCTGGCGCGGCTGTGCTGTCGAATTTCTGAACGTCACGTCTCCAGTAATTGGGTTAGGATTACGTGACGCGCGCGCCCGTCACGTCGCCGGCTCCTAGGGTGTGACCTAATTATTTGAGCGAAAATCTTTCGGGATCGCGACGAAAAATTTAGGCCACTTTAAACGATCGGGATCACTCTTGAAACTGTTTGTTGTAAAAATATTTTCCCTAAGCTTAAAAACAAACCTTTTGATATTTGACTCTTTAGACATCAAATTAATAAAAAAGACAACAATTAGATACAATCTCAACATGAAAAAATAACATCTTTTAGGTATTTTAAGTGACTTCTACATTTAATTCATTATCGGTCTTGCACCGAACGTATTATGACGTTAGTCACGTACTGTAATACACACGTATTTATAAAAGTGTATTTTAACGATCGTTAATTGTAGCAGAATATTCCGAATATACTGCTAATAGAAAAAGTAACTACCTATCTACTACTTTTTCATCAGTTTACCAACGGAAGGAAATGGTTTTTGTTTTACGGAATTGTTAATTCTTTATAAGCGATTATAAATAGGGAACTTAAATAACGTTGTCGTGGGTATAACTAGATTACCTACTTCACAGTATTAGAAATTATTATAACCAAGCTTTTCTTATACAGTTACTGCCAGAAGCCTTCCTAAGGTCGACAGTCCAACGCGTGGCAGGCCGTCTAAGAAGAACAACAAAGAAGTCCTTCTATCGCGGGACTCTAACTGGATATCTTATCTTTAAGATACCTCCTACTACGAATATTAAAGCATTCACCAGCCAATTAATGTTCCGACTGGAGACAAGCCAACCCTCATGCGGGAATGTGAATAGTCCTGTATATCACACCAGTCCGCTACGGTTTGGAAGACTCACGAACAATTTAGAATTTAGATAGATAAAACAGACACAGACAGACCCTGACAGTGACTGACAGTTTATTTAGTGGCACTGGTGCAAATATCGAAAATGAGAGGGTATCCGAAGATGCACACGCCGGGCGTAGCAGACGACGCCGTGCGCCTCCAGTTCGCTTGTGACTACGACTGTTGTAATGTAACGCAGTTGAAACGTCAAGCAGTAGGTACCTAAGTGCTATAATGTAGGTAGGTAGGCAAATGCCTCCATCATAGAAATCAATCGCTACAGATAGAATTGCACTTTGTTAACCAATGGTAGCTCAGTGAAAAGGAACGTGTTTTGGATCCGATAATACACCTTCTGGATTCTCAAATCTATGTGCGTTTATCTACCATTTGCTCGGCGGTGACGGAAAACATCGTTAGGAAACCTGCACATTTCGGATAAATTCTGAAACGTAATCCCTAAAACCCACATCTATCGATTTCAAAGACTTAGTCCTATGCCATTTGACTACCAGAGAGGTTTTTAATCTGTATGTAATGACAGGTTTTTATGGACTGTAAAACTAATTAGTTAGTATCCAATAGTTACGGCCCCTTTTTCAGCATATTCCTAAGCGTCAACCCTCGATGCGATCTGATTGCGGATGCATGGATGAAGTTGGTGGCCGAATGTCGGAGATTTTGTGAACGAGATGTATGAGAGTGCCTGTGCTTGTTTAAATGGCATAATGTCATTTATTGACTGTAGTTTATTATTTCGATTTTAATAATTTAAGTACTCTAATTCAACTAATGTAATTGGCAATTGCCGTGTTTTTTGAATTCAAATAAATAAATAAATATTGACCCTTTACCAAGTACACATTTTATTGCTGCAGTAATGTGCAATAGGTACCGTACTAATTCAAACTACGGAAACCGAAAGTCTGAAATTCCCACACCTTAAAATCGTCACCTTCGACCTAACCTCAAAGTTTGACGACTTAACTGTCAAAACGAAATTAAATCGCAGGAACAGACACCAGTTTAAGTAGACCTCCCTTGCTTCTCTCGTGTTGAAGGAGGTTTTTACCTCGCGGTGTAGAATGTGTTATGTCGGCAGTTCAAGTTAGAACGGTCGATTATTGCGCAGTGTCACGTATGAGTAACGTGGTGGCCATTTCTTTTTGAGCTCAAAATGGGACATCGGTTTTTTTGACGAGATAACTAGTTTATTTATTTGTTAGGTATGTTCGGTTCTTATTTTATGTTAGATACGGTACAAATACTGGCTGGCTTAGAATGCGACTAGTCAGGGATCCATTATTGGGGTGAACATTCGAAGAGGCCTGATGTTGATGGTGAATATTTTTAATGAACATTTGCATCCCTATATGAATAGTTGGCAGAACACTATTCTAAAAAATTTTTTTTTTATTTAAATTAAAAATCGAGTTTCGAAAAACATAAAAAAGGTATTGAGAATGGTTGATAGTAGAGGTTATGGGCATGTAAATGTTTACCGATACAGGGCTCTTTCTTGACTTAGATAGGAAAAAAACTCTTTCCTCTTATTCGCAAAGTGGCATATTTTTGTAGCTCAGTTTGCCTCTGGCGACACCATTACGGATTGACAGACGGGACTGTCCCGTTCAAGACGAGACGTGTGGTCACCTCCCGTATGAGTAACAGCTAGCGGTATTTTGACTGGTGCCATTGAAGCCTTTGTTTGATCTCTACATTGAAATGTAGAGTTGTTTTTTGTTGGTGTCACCTGCTGTAATTTGCATTTCAGATGAGTGAAATATTTTGAAAGTGTGTGGATTTTATTGCTCTTAAATAATTTTCACTTGGGTAATAATGTAAAAAAATACGAAACGCAAAGACTCGTGGTAGGGGGTAAATTATTTTATTCATTAATAATGGCAGTTCAGTTATTCAAAATGGACAGTAGGTATATAACACTGTAGTAGTAAATGTTTTCAAATAGCTACTATAAAATTTGCTCCTATTTGTAAAAATAATATATAAATGAATTGTCAAATGTATTTATTTGTACCTACTTAACTTTTGGTCATAGTGATCCCTCTATTACTGTGAATAGGTACTTAGGTTACTTCAAATTATACGTGCACCCTCTAATCATTGCCCTTACTACTTATAGACTTACATTTAGGTACCAATTGAGGAACAAAAGTACATAAGCATATAGAGTTGTGAAATAAAAACTTTGCTCTTCCCCAAATGCAATTCAAAGCTTTTCTGTATAATTTTCAAAAAAAAATTGTTACTCATTGTCACCACATTTTACCAAAAACCCTTCTTCATGATCCAAAAAACACGAAACATTTCGACAACTCTCAACAGTGATATGAAAACATTAATTGCATTCAACACCCTTTATTCATGACGACGCATCCAGTCAACATCTTAACTTTTTTATGTTTTTCGCGCAAAAACTCATATTACCAGGGGTCCTACAACCATTATAATCTGACCCCTAAGAAGTAAGAACGCATAGACGCACAAGAGGCCAAGTTAATTGGGCGGTTACATTATAGTGGTCACCTTAAAAGGATGGAAGTATGATTTACGGCCTTAAGAAGTTTTTCGGTGTCGCTCCCCTTTTGGCGAATTATTCATAAATGAAGATATCATATTCCTTTAAAGTTGCTAGATAAAAAATGCAACACACGCAGTCAATTTATTTACCCCTATATTGATTAATGTAAACGTTTTCTGCCAAGTCTACTTAATGCCCGAAGACTATTAAAACTAAATTTAAAACATACAAGGTCATTTTTAATAGCAACCTAATTTGTTATTTCGCGCACAACGCATCACCTTCAAAAGAATTTACATTAAAATTAGCCACTTATTTCCATTTTCCTCGCCTTATAAAATACCTTAATAATATAGCTGGCTAGGACAATTAAATTTAGAAAAAAATGTTTGAGCACGATCTATCGTCACCTCTCTCGCAAGAAGCTTCGGCGCGAAAGAGACGGGCGTCGTTCAGCTGCGCGGTTTTAAACTTCGAACGCGTGTCTCGATTGGTGGAGAGTAGCGTTGGGAAGGCGTTGGGCGAGCCGCATTGGCGGGTAGGCGTGGTCAGATGATGAGGTGTAAATTCTGGCACAGATAATAATAAATTAGTTTAGCCTGTGTTAGGATGTTTGAGCTCCTGTGAGTTCCAGGGCCGGCCCGCTGTGGCACTGGCAGTGTCTGCCCAAGTTAGATTGCTCACAAATCCAGACGATATTAATCAAAACCTGTTAAACTACTGAATCCTAAATATATTCAGGAGAATCTGGGATTCCGCTTAGGAGAATTAAAGAGCTAGAAGAGTGCTTTTTCGGTAAAGGTTTTATGATTCAATTTGTTTTATGAAATTATTTCAAAATATGTATGTCTCAAAAGGTCCCAAGGGCGGATTTGATTTTAGGTTTTTTTTACTTTGATAAGCCATATTAGTATCTATCATAGATATTGTACTAAACGTCATGACCTGTTAAGTATGTAACCCCTCTACCCCGAGGGATTCACCTTTGACCCCTTGAATGACCCCTACCTGTCCTGAAGGTTGATTCACCCTAGATTTATGCATGGGAGGGATGAGGCACAAAAAAATAAATACGTCCCTAATAAATACATCCCTTTAACCAACGTGTTTAACCAACCATTCTAAACAACATTTGTTCTATGACTTGAAAATTCGCATAAAAAATCCATCTTTCCATACAAAGTCGGTCACGTGACTTGGTCATTTTGTATGGGGAGACGGGAAAAAAATTGATGAATTAGAAATGTTGTTCATAATGGTTGATAGAACAAGTTGTTAAAGGGATGTAAATGTTCACAGATAGACCACGTAGTATACTTAATTAACAAACATTTGTGTTTCTGCGAAATTCGAACTCGCGTCCTCTTGCTTTACAACCGGGCGAACCACTGCGCTAACCTGTCATTTTATTATTTCAACGGATTGGCCAATTCCTCAAAAAGCAAGCAAGGTGTCCTGTCAGTCTTTTCAAATTTACCAAGGGGTCCTAAAATTTCCTCCTTTCTATCAGAACACAACCAAACCAATCGCCAAAAAGAAACATACACTAAATATAGAAATCGGCTTCAGTCCTTGACCGACCTTCCACCGGCCTGCCGATACCAACACAACAGGCGTCCTTCTAATCAAATTTAAGCTTTATATCTACAGATATAAAGTAGAGATCAGTGTTGGGGCTGCGAGGAGTGTTTAGTATGCTTGCGGCGTATGCGGCAATCGATGGAGCTGGGATGAGGACTTCCGAAACATACAGATCTCAGGAACATCTGTTTGAGAGAGAACTTACGTTAAATACCGTAATAACTGTGGAACACTGAACAGTATAAGTACCACTACGCCCTATTTTCATAGAAACTTTAAAAGAGAGCAGCTTTAGGTACGGCTCCGAAAAACAAAAAGTAGACAACTGTTTTATTTTTTTTATGTGACAGGTGGCAGACGAGCAGCCGGATTGGATCACCTGATGGTAAACGGTGGCCGCCGCCTATAGACACCTGCAACACCAGTAGTGTCACAACTTCACAAGTGCGCTGCTTACCTTTTAACTCCCTAATTGGGCCTCCGGTGCCCTCAGTCACTCGACGAAACGTGCGAGCAGGGTCACTACCAAATGCGTCATCCGGCCAGACGAACGTATTCCTTTTATTTGTTTGTTCAACTTATTTGACATTCATAAATGTTCTATAAGGACTTAAATTGAATAAAGAATATTTCTATTTCTATTTCTGTTGAAAGAAAATACTACTTTTAAATATACGCAGTATATCTAACATGACATGACAGGCGTTTGATAACATTTTGTATGGGTAAATGTTTAGCTAATACCTACTTAACAAGCAAGATAAGGCAGCACTTTATACTACTTACTTACACAGGGGATGTAGCTCAGTGGTAGAGCGTTCGCTTTGCATGTGAAAGGCCCCGGGTTCGATCCCCGGCATCTCCATAGCAAGTGCAGATAGCCACTGCTAATACCTATTTTTGGAAGGTCCCATAACTGGAATGTTACTGCCAAGCTAAGTAGCTAAATTCAACACCAAAAAATCTACGACAGATACGTCACTGTCAAATCTGTTAATGTCACTTATGTAATTTTCAAGTAACGTTTTCAGGTTTCGTCAACCTTTTTTGCATTATTTTTCTTAATATGCAGACTAAACTGTCAAGTTTCCATACATTGTTAAAATGTTGTGGGTAGATACCAAATGTTATTTAACACCTGAAGTGTTACGGATTACGGATGGTTAAGTTTTTATTAAAGTGACTTGTATTTAAATGAAAAAAAGTTAATAAAATTATTTTTTTAAATTATCGAATCACAATTACCAATAAATAAATTACATCAGCGAGTGTTTTAGAAAAAAGAGGTATACTATGGTACGATAATTTTATTGCAGTAGCAACATTGTAGTAGATTTTTTGGTCTTGAATTCCAGTTTTGGGTATAGAAATGGCAAACGCGAAACGTGACCCCTGTTGTTGAGTGATCACTGGGACATTTAATTACATATAGGTACGGGAATAGAGAAGTTCTTATGGTTAGATTTATGTGTCTAATTGCCGCACTCGTGTCACACTGGTGTCCGATCAAATTAAGAGGGTAAATGAATGAAAAGTGCACCTGTGTTTGCGCACACACTTAAGCACTATAATAAATTCTGCATACATGGCTGATCGTTAATGTCACGTTAAGATCTCATTAGAATATCGGGTGGATATGATCTTGTTATCAGGTGTCTTCACGTTTTCTCGGCAAAAGAGCAAGCTAGTTACCTGATGGTAAGCAATTGCCGCCGTCCATGGACACCTGCAACACCAGTGAAGTCACAAGTGCGCTGCCAACCTTTTATCCCCTTCCCCCCAGGGTGGGCCTCCGCTACCCTCACTCACTCGGCGAAACACAGCACAGGGGCCGCTTCACGCCGGTTTTCTGTGAAGCAGTGGTATAGTGATCGGAGTGCCGATCGAGGCGACCCATTCCAAATGCCAATGCCAAAGCGTGGCTCTCCCACAATTGACATTGAAATCGAATTACAGTTTTGCATGGACAAATGTATGAAATCTCTAATTAAACTTCCAGAAGACTTGTGAATGCAAGAGAATTGACTACCTGCCGGGCTAACATGTGGGCCACGAGATAATTTTGTCGACACTCGTATTGTGTCGGCGCAAGTTGCGTCTCGCTCACCTGACTGAGAGATGAGCGGGATAGAAGGATACGCTCTCGCGAACGAGAGTCGACAAAATTTTGTCGCGGTGCGCATGTTAGGCCTACTGGTCGTTGTTGCGCTATGATAGAAAATAAGTGTTGATTTTACCCAAAAATACTGATTCCCTCTTTCCTCCCATGGCTGGAGTAGTGAGGGCGGGTCCTCTTGCCACGCTCGTCACGCGCGGGTATCGATCCGGCACCCGAATTGGGTTACGCTGCTCAAATACTCTAATTACGATTCTACGGGATAAATATTTTGGGAATTCTTAAACGAATGCTAGGTGTGGTTTAAAAGTAAAAAATGAGAGAGAAGATCACAAAAATATTGGTGAAAAAATGTCTTGTCTTAGAAACATTTTGTTAAAAAAAAATAGTGTTATGAACCAATCTACAGCTAGCCCTTGTGAAAAATCAAATGACGTTAGACCAGCTTCAACGTCATTGGTTGTTTAGTGACATTTTGACATTTTACACGCAATTTCCCTCCTAATTCTAAGTTTCCCCAATTGGTTGTGTTTTTTCAGTTACGGATTGTAAAATGTATTTCGGTAATTATTATACATTGGATCCATCTTAATATACAGCTAAGGGAATGCACCGATGTATGCGCATACACCGATGTATCACACTTGGGCACTACACTATGTCCTGCGTACACTGAGCTAATCGATGAGATCGCTCGTCGCCTTAGCCGGATTATCGGGTGTATGTTCACCTTCGTTTACCGTCAGGTGAACCGTCTGCACGTTTGCCACCTACCTAGGAATCAAATCTATTAATCGATTTTTATGCTGACTGTCAGTGTTTTGACAGTTTATGCTTAATGAAATCTAGTACTTAACTAAAGAAAAATCTATGTACAGTCCATTTAAGAAAAAATAACAAAAATAATGTATTCAACCCTTGGAGATGCCGGGGATCGAACCGGGGCCTTTCACATGCAAAGCGAACGCTCTACCACTGAGCTACATCCCCGATGATGGTTCATATCAAATAGCTCACATAAGGTAACTTTACCTATAAAGTCACGTTTAATGGTTTTTCATTAGAATGACTAATCTTTTCCAACGCCTGTCGTAACATATTGTTTAATAAATAAATTGAGACAACATCACATACATTGTCCTGGTCCCAAACTAAGGTTTCCCCTTGTGCTATGGAAACCAGAAACAACGAAGGAACCACAAACACCAAACCCAACACAAATATCTGTTTCATCAACAAACATTTGTGTCGGTGCGGGAATCGAACCCGCGACCCTTACGTCTCAACCGGCGCTCAAATCGGTCTGGATGTTTGTAGTTCCTTCGTTGTTTCTCATTTCTAAAACAAAAATCCACTATAGAGGTACATACAAAATTGTCATGTAACTTGTACATTGTACAAGTTATAGTACATTGTGGATGACCACTCGACCAAATATCAAGTCATGAAACAAATGTTGTTCAGAATGGTTAATAAAGACGTGGTTAAAGGTTTATAATAAGTAAATATTATAAGATACACCCATATAAACTTTCGTTAATTATAATTTATCGGACTAGTACCATTTACAATGTGTCAGTCGAAAAAAGGTCGTAAGAAAAGAGCAAAAATCTATGAGCACAACTTGGAGATGCCGGGGATCGAACCGGGGCCTTTCACATGCAAAGCGAACGCTCTACCACTGAGCTACATCCCCGATGATGGTTCATATCAAATAGCTCACATAAGGTAACTTTACCTATAAAGTCACGTTTAATGGTTTTTCATTAGAATGACTAATCTTTTCCAACGCCTGTCGTAACATATTGTTTAATAAATAAATTGAGACAACATCACATACATTGTCCTGGTCCCAAACTAAGGTTTCCCCTTGTGCTATGGAAACCAGAAACAACGAAGGAACCACAAACACCAAACCCAACACAAATATCTGTTTCATCAACAAACATTTGTGTCGGTGCGGGAATCGAACCCGCGACCCTTACGTCTCAACCGGCGCTCAAATCGGTCTGGATGTTTGTAGTTAGTTCCTTCGTTGTTTCTCATTTCTAAAACAAAAATCCACTATAGAGGTACATACAAAATTGTCATGTAACTTGTACATTGTACAAGTTATAGTACATTGTGGATGACCACTCGACCAAATATCAAGTCATGAAACAAATGTTGTTCAGAATGGTTAATAAAGACGTGGTTAAAGGTTTATAATAAGTAAATATTATAAGATACACCCATATAAACTTTCGTTAATTATAATTTATCGGACTAGTACCATTTACAATGTGTCAGTCGAAAAAAGGTCGTAAGAAAAGAGCAAAAATCTATGAGCACAACTTGGAGATGCCGGGGATCGAACCGGGGCCTTTCACATGCAAAGCGAACGCTCTACCACTGAGCTACATCCCCGATGATGGTTCATATCAAATAGCTCACATAAGGTAACTTTACCTATAAAGTCACGTTTAATGGTTTTTCATTAGAATGACTAATCTTTTCCAACGCCTGTCGTAACATATTGTTTAATAAATAAATTGAGACAACATCACATACATTGTCCTGGTCCCAAACTAAGGTTTCCCCTTGTGCTATGGAAACCAGAAACAACGAAGGAACCACAAACACCCAAACCCAACACAAATATCTGTTTCATCAACAAACATTTGTGTCGGTGCGGGAATCGAACCCGCGACCCTTACGTCTCAACCGGCGCTCAAATCGGTCTGGATGTTTGTAGTTAGTTCCTTCGTTGTTTCTCATTTCTAAAACAAAAATCCACTATAGAGGTACATACAAAATTGTCATGTAACTTGTACATTGTACAAGTTATAGTACATTGTGGATGACCACTCGACCAAATATCAAGTCATGAAACAAATGTTGTTCAGAATGGTTAATAAAAGACGTGGTTAAAGGTTTATAATAAGTAAATATTATAAGATACACCCATATAAACTTTCGTTAATTATAATTTATCGGACTAGTACCATTTACAATGTGTCAGTCGAAAAAAGGTCGTAAGAAAAGAGCAAAAATCTATGAGCACAACTTGGAGATGCCGGGGATCGAACCGGGGCCTTTCACATGCAAAGCGAACGCTCTACCACTGAGCTACATCCCCGATGATGGTTCATATCAAATAGCTCACATAAGGTAACTTTACCTATAAAGTCACGTTTAATGGTTTTTCATTAGAATGACTAATCTTTTCCAACGCCTGTCGTAACATATTGTTTAATAAATAAATAATAAATAATTATTAAATGAGACAACATCACATACATTGTCCTGGTCCAAACTAAGGTTTTCCCTTGTACTATGGAAACCAGAAACAACGAAGGAACCACAAACACCAAACCCAACACAAATATCTGTTTCATCAACAAACATTTGTGTCGGTGCGGGAATCGAACCCGCGACCCTTACGTCTCAACCGGCGCTCAAATCGGTCTGGATGTTTGTAGTTAGTTAATCCTTCGTTGTTTTCTCATTTCTAAAAACAAAAATCCACTATAGAGGTACATACAAAATTGTCATGTAACTTGTACATTGTACAAGTTATAGTACATTGTGGATGACCACTCGACCAAATATCAAGTCATGAAACAAATGTGTTCAGAATGGTTAATAAAAGGACGTGGTTAAAGGTTTATAATAAGTAAATATTATAAGATACACCCATATAAACTTTCGTTAATTATAATTTATCGGACTTGTACCATTTACAATGTGTCAGTCGAAAAAGGTCGTAAGAAAAGAGCAAAAATCTATGAGCACAACTTGGAGATGCGGGGATCGAACCCGGGGCCTTTCACATGCAAAGCGAACGCTCTACCACTGAGCTACATCCACCGATGATGGTTCATATAAAATAGCTCACATAGGTAACTTTACCTATAAAGTCACGTTTAATGGTTTTTCATTAGAATGACTAATCTTTTCCAACGCCTGTCGCTTAATGTTATAAACTACTTTGCTATTTCTTTGATATGTACAGTCAGCACACACACATCAGTAGCAAAACCATGAGTTTTCCAGTAACCGAACTCGCTAGCGTCTGCGTAAAAAAAAACTATGAAAAAGTGTACAGCGCCTCTAGCGGTCACTTGAGAAACTAAAATCTGTAGTATCGAGTTGTCAAATAGAACCTATCAAAATGTATGATCGCTAGCGAGTAGCGTTTTCGTAGCGCTACGAGTTGACATCGAAAACTGACATAACGTAAACTATTGCTCTGTTTCTTTCAAATGCATCACAATGAAAGAGACAAAGCGATAGTTTTCAATAGCGAGGATAGTATTTCAAATGCGCTAACGCTTGCGAGATTTTTAGACCATGGTACGTGTTCAATCGAAATCAATTCGACGCCCGTTTACTCGCTATCGACTGTAGTAACGTTTTCGATGTCAACTCATGGTAGCGCTACAGGTTACAACAACCTGTCAAATTTCCTCAATTGATATTCAACCTAATGTGTATGACATAAGATCGAATCGGTTGAAGTAGTTTGACAATTTTGTATACTTTGATGTGTGGCTGCACGTACAGACGTTATCCCCGCAGTGCAAAAATACCACTTGTGTCTTAGACAGGACGGTCCAAAGTCCGGAAGGGGTATCTCCATGTGATACCGTGTGTACTATACTCCCATTTACCGTGGGAGAGCCACGCTTCGGCATGAATGGGTCGGCTCGACCGATGTGATACCTACCACGGTCTCACAGAAGATGGGCGACAAGAACCGCTTGCGCTATGCTTTTTTTTTATACTAGAGGCGGCAAACGAGCAAGCGGGTCACCTGCTGGTAATTAATCACCAACGAGCTAATAAGCTAAGCTAGTAAGCTTCAACGAGCGAGTGAGGGTTAAAGGCCGGCAGCTCACTTGTGACTCCACTGGTGTTGCATGCGTCTATGGGCGGCGGCAAAGCATTTTTATGTGGTACTTATTATTACTTTTTCAATGGTAGTCTTTCAACTTTTTCATGGCAAAACCATTATCACAGAAGACGGTAAAGTAAAATATATAAAAAAACAGATAAACCAAACTAAGGTACTAGCCATAACTTTGTTTAAAAAAAAAGTGACTTAAACCTGGAGATGCCGGGGATCGAACCCGGGGCCTTTCACATGCAAAGCGAACGCTCTACCACTGAGCTACATCCCCTGATATCAAGTGCAACAAAATACGGTAACTAAAATCTCATTATGGGTTGTGCAACGTTATATTGACAAGTGTGTCTAAAATGTTATTTTACTAGTGAACGCCCGCAGCTCCGCTTGCGAGTTATTTATTTATTTATTAGATCGCCAACAAGATTTACATCAGTACAAGATACAACCTCAGGTCATCAGTAGATACAAGATACTACATGACACTAATGAACATTCCAAATGTAATCTTACCTCTAATTATAGGTGATAACGAAAAAGTCATTAAATTGAAGTCCACCAATTCAAGAGATTAGCGCTAACAAACAGACATACAAACTTAGATTGATTTAATCTAAGCATACAAAAAAAACAAAATTCATAGACATTTAAATAAAAGGAAAAATAAAATAAATAAATTGAGACAACATCACATACATTGTCCTAGACCCAAACTAAGGTTTTCCCTTGTACTATGGAAACCATAAACAACGAAGGAACTACAAACATTCAGACCCAACACAAATATCTATTTCATCAACAAACATTTGTCTTGATGCGGAAATCGAACCCGCGACCCTTGCGTCTCAACCGGCGCTCAAACCACTACGCCAAATGGGTCGTCAAAATTCTTCATTTCCTGTTATTGTTTTTAGGGTTCCGTAGCCAAAATGGCAAAAAACGGAACCCTTATAGTTTCGTCATGTCCGTCTGTCCGTCTGTCCGTCTGTCACAGCCGATTTACTCGGAAACTATAAGTACTACAGTGATGAAATTTGATGGGAATATGTGTTGTATGAACCGCTACAAAAATATGACACTAAATAGTAAAAAAAAGAATTGGGGGTGGGGCCCCCCATACATGTAACTGAGGGATGAAATTTTTTTTTTCGATGTACATACCCGTGTGGGGTATCAATGGAAAGGTCTTTTAAAATGATATAAAGTTTTCTAAAAAACATTTTTCTTAAAGTGAACGGTTTTTGAGATATCAGCTCTCAAAGTCGTAAAAAGTATGTCCCCCCCCCTCTATTTTTATAACTACGGGGTATAAAATTCTAAAAAAAATAGAGGTGATGCATGCTAATTAACTCTTTCAACGATTTTTGGTTTGATCAAAGTATCTCTTATAGTTTTTGAGATAGGTTGATTTAACTGTAATTTTGGTTAAGTTATTGTGCTTACACTGAAAACGATGGCTGAACCTTATAAGATAGATCAAAAAATATAATTATATTTGCTGCTACGGAACCCTTTGTGCGCGAGCCCGACTCGCACTTGGCCGGTTTTTTTGAATTGAAAATGAGTATACCCTTGGCTTGCTACTGAACTCTAACTACATATATATTGATTGTTTTAAATATGTTATGTGTTATTAACCCTTGAAATCCCAAGCGGTACCCTAACACGTCATCTATACTCTGATTCATAATCATGTAAAGTAAACTGACAGATGAAAATGACAAGTTTCTATGGATTTTGACATTTTGCATGTGTCAAATTGAGTGATACCTAATGTATGGGGAATATGGGGATGACACATTGACATCTGTCAGTTTACTTTACATGATTATGAATCAGAGTATATGTTTTAATTGCACAGACACAACTTTTTTACATTTTTATCATACCTACATAGATTAAACTCACTCGTAAGTTTACGACCGTGTCGATTGATTTGTAAACATTGCAGCAAAAGTAACTGCAGTATTACTTTTTATTGGATGACATTATGCAACACGAGAATATAAACTCTACTGGTGTTGCAGGTGTTTATGGGCGACGGCAATCGCTTACCATCAGGTGATCCGTCAGCTCATGTGCCACCTGTCATATGAAAATGTGAAAAAAAAACATGATTGCTAATGTCCTTTTAGCAAGTTAGTTGAAAAAATATCTGCTGTTCCATACAAAATGGAACGGTACACGTCATGTGGGTTTCGTCAAAACCACACCACAAAACTATGGAATGAACTGTCACCTGCGGTATTTCAGAACCGATACGACCTGCAAACCTTCAAAAAGCAAGCTTATTTCTTCATAAAAGGTCGGCAGCGTACTTGTGACGCCTCTGGTGTTGCGTGTGTTCATGGGCGGCGATAATTGTTTACCATCAGTTGATCCGTCTGTTCATATGCCCTCTATGTCATAAAAAACAGCCGTTAAAATTTCACAGTAGGTACCTATAGATTGACAACACCATCATAACTCCACCGTAATATAAATCCAAGCGGCTGATAAATCTAACAGTGGCGGCGCGGAGGCAAAATACACCGATTTATGTGAAAAAGGTGGCATACATCAGAGGACAGACGGACGGACGGACGGACGCAAGAAATCATTACTGCCGCGGAATCCATACAAATAATTGGCCCGTAAACATGTCAAGTCGGCGTCTGTGCCATGTATATTACAGTAGGGCTGCGCCAGACGGGCTTACGGCTGCTTTGTATGTGAATTCTTTATTTTGGCAGAAATGGAGAGTGACAATTTGTGGAATTGTGGAGCTGTGTATTTTTGGTAACGTAGGTACCTACTCTTCCAACTCAGGTTAAAATTGAAGAAGTGTACATATTTAAAATATCTTACAGTAATAAGCATTAACAGTAAAATATCGCATTTTTGTATGTTTTGGCTGGGATGTTTCATCTATTAGCTAATCTTTATTTTTATGTGATAGGTAGCAGCCGAGCAGGCGGATCACCTGATGGTAAGCAATTGCCGCCGCCCATTGTCACTTGGAACGCCAGTGGAGTTACAAACGCGCTGCCAACCTTTTATCCCCTTTCCCCCCCGAGTGGGCCTCCGGTACCGTTACTCACTCTTTACTGGTAAGTTCACTTATATTATCGTATCTAAGAATGACCTACAAATAAAGGTATGATGATGTTATTAAGCCGATCCACTCAAACTTATAGTAGTAAAACCACCGTATACAGGTGTCACCGTATACAGTAACAAATGTCGCTTTGAATCCTACCAAGAAGTTAAAATAAGTATAGGACGAAGTCGCCGGTAATAGCTAGTTAATTATAACGAAAATTCATTTCGCGTCGGTATACGTGATAGGACGTTAAATTACAGCCAAAAGAACTAGCAATAACTCACTCAACAGCTGTATATTTCTCTTAACGCAAATTTATATTCTTGCCAATATTTATATTATCTGCAGGCAGCCCTACGTGTATCTGCCGAATCCGTCAATGTCGTATCGATAGAGGAGGCAACAGTTTTTTGGCCGGCGCATAACTGCGCAGGCGCACAAGCCATTTGCTCAAGCGCACAATTTTGTGTTTATGAATGGACTAGCTGCACCCCGCGGTTTTACCCGCGCAATTGCATACGTAAGAACGGGCATAGTTCTTTGTTAATTCAGGGAGTGGTCTGTAATTTTATCAAAATTAGTCCAGCCGTTTGTACATAAAATAACAAACACAAATGTCTTCTTATTGTGATAGAATTTTGCTTTTCACACTATTGTATCAAATTAGTTTTGGCAATAAATAATATTGAAAAGGGAAGAGAGCGATTGTAGCTCAGTGGATAACAACGCACCATCCATGCCAGAGGCTGTGGTTCGACTTCGAGCGCTCACATATGGATTTTCCAACTCTACTCATATCTACTCATATGTGCGTATTTCTACCATTAGGTCGGCGGTGAGGCAAAATATCTTGAGGGAACCGCAGCCGAAACCTGCACTTTCCGGATGGGTGATTTCTAAAACGTGTAGGTAACTATGGTTCGTATTGTGGTTCGTGTGTGTGTTCGTAGTGTGGTGGTGGTCTGCTTTCCCTGCCTGTACTATAGACGTGATTATTTTATAGATAAACGAACACATGATTTTATTTGGGATGCTTAATAAATCTAATCGGTGTGTTATCTCACACATCGAATCTCTTATTCATGTCTCTACAAATCGGAGCTACGTGATCAGTCATCATAATTTGTTCTTACCAGGATAGACTTCAAAAACATTGCTACGTAACTCGCAACAAAGTTATAAGCGCCAAAACAATACATACTTTTTGCTCGTCGAATGCCCAGGATGGCAGAACCGTGCGCCCGATCGCTCGGTCGCTGCGCCCGCACATTTCATACGCATCGATCAATCGATCGGCGATCGTTAGTTCGGCATTCCGCCGACAGGTGGCGTCATTGTCCGCCTGTAATTATAATGTAATTAATGTAGAGCCTAATTAAGTTCATCAGATAAGTCTCATCACGGCTTATTGATGCACCAATTAACGTAATTAAAAGCTCGAAGCCCGATCGGTCGGATACGCTGAAATAATGCACTTTATAGATGCATTGCTGTAAATAAATAAATGCACCAGACAATGCACTATCAATGGTTTTAACTAATATCTGTGCCATAAGAGCCATTATCGAAATAAAACAATAGCAGCACAAACTTTTCATAAAAATCGTAGCGTATGCGCATCGTACCTTAACCATTTCTATGAAACATTGAAATTGAAAAGTTCCCTCTATCGTATGTAAGCGTAAAATTGACTACACAAACTTCAGAAAGAACAGTATCGCAACATGAGCGCCCGTATACAGATTAAACAGCTGACGTGTCCAATACATTTTTGAAGGGAATGGTTCGATACAAAACATCATCCAAAGTACTTCGTGCAATTACTAGCGCAATCTAGCGTGGTGGGTACGATTTCTTGAAAAGTTTGTGCTATGAACAATACCTAAAACAGTCAACCTCAATATCTAGCGTGGCCCATATCCAATAAAAATAACGGTGGCATTAAGTTCATACCTACTAGCAAGTTGCAGATGCCGATGCAGATGTACGTATTATTCCAAATTTAATAAGGCGTTTGACTGCGTAGAACTTACCGTAAGACATCAAATTTTGATTTTTTTAGTTATTAAGTATGACGTAACGGTGTCTCAGATAATGCACTCAGTTCATAACAGTTATTTTATTAAACAGAATCCACTGTTTTTGATGGATTACATAACTGGATTCCATTTACTCACGGAGTGCCCCAGGGCTGATTCTTAGAACCACTCCTATTTTTAATCGATTTCAAAATCTCACTCTAGTGTTGTTTCTCTCTGTTAATCGTCCTTATCTTACCATATCAACTCTACCAGATTAGAATGACATACTACTTACGTAGATAAATATCCATTTCCTATACGATGGGGACGACAAAAGTCAGTTTTCTTGAATGGCAATATGTAACGAGGCAATATCAATAAGTAAACTGGTTGATAACGGCGACATTATGTACTAAAATGTGCCGCAATAACATTATCATGGTAATGTGATGTAAATTTGAATGTTCTAATTCAATGGTTATTTTACGAGACTTTTTTGTTTCATCGAAGACATGTGCGTTTATAAAGACTATTAATATCTTGAAGGCTGAGACGTTTTTGCCTAATGAAATATAGCCTATATTACTCCGGGATTATTCCCAATCGTTTGGTATCAAATTCATAAATTTCTAGAGAAACTCCATAGAAATTTCTGGCTAGCTAACTTACACTGTAACTTTTTACTCAAAAAGGAATTTTCAAAATCCTATCAAATGATAATAAATTAGTTTTTGGTTTATTTCTTTCAAAGTTCGAAAATTAAACTAAAACTTTCCTCTTTATAATCTTAGTAGGTACATTTAATAGATCTAACATTAGGTAACATAAAAATTTACTATCAATTTGACAGTAAATATTATCAAATTGACTCGCCTTCGCGGGTCACTGAACATCAAACACACTGTAAGTATCGGTATGTAGAGCCTACATTTGCATTTCTTAATACGAGAAACGACTCACCTTAGCCTGGAAAAAGAAAAATGTATGGTATTTGATTTGTCTCATAATTTACATATTCATTTATTTATTTATGCAGCAAGCGGTTACACTAACGTGTTATAAAAACAGTGCTTAGATCGATCAATCGATAGATCAATCTAAACGTCTACCATCGTTTTTTCCCCACTACAACAAATCAGAAAGCATGTATGCGCAAGCGAATGTCATTTGATCCTCATCATCTTGATGAATGGCAGTCCAGTACTAGGGAGCAATTCTCGTGCACTCGACATTGAAGTCGAATTAGAAATTTGCAAGGACGAATGTATGTAATCTCTAATTCGACTGCAATATCGAGTGCACGATAGTGGCCCTCCAATGCGTTACTCGCGGAACTTTCTGCCGCGTCCTCAGTTTTGTGGAACGATTTGGTTGTAGCTTTATTTCCCGACGGATACAATTTAGGTACGATTCGACCAATATTTATCCGACAGTAAATCTATGGCAGGTACGAGTATAAGGCTGTCGTACTTCGACGGATGGCGCATTTGGTAGTGGCCCTGCCTCATACATCAAAGGTCGTGGTTCGATCCTACCCTGGACAAACATTCGTGTGATAAACACTTGGTTTTTCAGCGTCTAGATAATGATAGTGATTCTGATATAAGTATTATATTTGTGATCATCTGTTGTCTGATATCTGTAACAGAAGAGCTTAAGCTACTTAATGCGAAGTCAGGTCAATGTATGAGATGTTGTGTGAATTTATTTATTTATTTAATTACCCTGAACTGTGATTTATATATTTAATCACCCTGAGGTGATCGCATCACAATGAAAAATGCGTTAATAAAAATAAATAACTTCTCCAACTATAAATTTAATAAAAATACAATGATATCAAGAAACCGTCATCAATGAACGGAAATCCGCATCTTTGGAAAGTTAAATACGCTCATTAGGCGCTAGGCCTATCGACGCAGGCGCATTCAAAGGCCTATTAAAGCACGGTAACGGTCGCGTGGTTTATTCGCGGCGGCCTCCTTGTCGAGAGGCCAATAAATTATAAATGAATAAACGAAGCCGTTTACGTCGCATGCGCGTGGGGGTCCTATGTCACTGGGAGGCTGGGAAAACATGAATGCAACACCAGTGGAGATACAAGCGCACTTACCAACCTTTTATCCCCATGACCCCCCGCCCCCCCCCTGGTGGGCCTCCGGTACCCTCACTCACTTTTTTCAGTTTGCTGTGAAGCAGGTATCACTCCGGTCGAGCCGGCCCATTCATGCCGAAGCGTGGCTCTCCCACAGTTAATTAAATCATGTCGTCTCGTTTCAACGCAACGTTAAAGGGGCTGGAACGAGTTTTGTTTTAAAACTATTCTTAGATCTCATTTTATATTTTATTAAATCAGTATTAAAATGTAATGTCCTTACATACATACGACTTTTGATTTTTTTTATTTATATATTAATTTATAGTGCATTAAACTACTCAAACAAAAGTCTCTAAGTGAAACCGCACCCATCTCCCCTCACTGCGCTTACGCATTTAATCTCGCGAATCTCAAGATAAGGGGTGTATTAAATCAAACGATGGGACTTTTTCAAACACTATTCTTATTCATTAATGCTTTAAATAAAATGGAAAAAGCCACCGAGTGGGGGGTTGACATAAACCGCGCGCGACAAAAACTTGAAGCCGCGCGTTTAACATAAGACAATAAAAACTGAATTGTGCTGGAGATTGCCTCCGATTATGCGACTTAAGCTTGCCATCTGTGAAATGGGTGCTCTAGGACAAAAACCAGCGATCACACTGGACGTACAGACGTACAAACTGTAAGGGTAGTGAAAAAAATGCTAATGGAAAACATCCGATTCTGGAGTCTTGGACTAAATTGACAGCGCTATAAATATTAGGTATCTGAGAAGGCTTAACACGGCTATCGCTTTTAAAATCTAAATTAGGTAAGTCTTTAGCTATGCCGCCAGCAAAACATGTGACGCTGTCTTTCTGCTTGTCTGATTTTTTAGGAAATGTCCACAATACTTTAAAGCAGAACCGATGTATCTCTTTAACTACATAAAACCTTTAACTCGTTCGTAAAAACCTTTAACTACATACATTTTTAAGTGAAACCTTAACCCTCTTATTACAAACGTGGTCTAAAGCTAGTCTTGGCTTAAAACTGATGCTGTCTGACACTTATAAAAGTTACAGCATCATTTTATAGGGCGGAAGAAAGTTCACAGAGGGTCATTGTATAAAGAAATTCATAAAAAAAGACTTATCTAGTTACAATTACAATTTTCGAGAAACTATAGCCGAGTGAGTGAGGGTACCGGAGGCCCACCCGGGGGGAAGGGGATAATAGGTTGGCAGCGCACTTGTAACTCCACTGGTGTTGCAAGTGTCCATGAGCGGCGGCAATTGCTTACCATCAGGTGATCCGCCTGCTCGTCTGCTACCTATCACATAAAAAAAACCTCACTCTAAAAAACTCACCACACATTTTCTCGACGCAAAATCAAAAACATTAATTAATAAAAAAATTAAGACGCAACGCAGATACTGCGAAGGTAACTAGATCTAAAAGGATAGAAGATCTGAGTGTGTGAGATTAATCAGGATCCGTCCTCAGCATTTGCTATTACGGCTTTAATGTTATAATGTTTTTATTATATAATAAAAACATTAGTCTTATAACATTAAATCATCAAAGGTTACGGCACGATCTGCGGCGCCGCAGCAGCGCTAGTATTCTGGTGGGACCTGGTTCCGAGTGTGTGTGTAGAGAACATCCTGGATACATTATCCTAATCAGCGTCGCGGTTGCCTACTCCGGTAACCACGACACATGCTGAGTGGGAACCTTTTTAGCGCATAATTTTAAATTCATGGTTTTGTTAAGTTTAGCTGTAAGCATTTTTTGTACCGATTATTATGTGCTAAATAAACACATTCTATTCTATTCTATTCTATCTATTCTATTCTATTCTATTCTATTCTATTCTATTCTATTCTATTCTATTCTATTCTATTCTATTCTATTCTATTCTATTCTATTCTATTCTATTCTATTCTATTATAAAAGTCTCCCTAGGAAGCTGGTCTGCTTAACCTTGACCACTTACAAGGCCGTCCTTCCACATATCTTAATTACAATTGTGTATGTAAAAACAAACTGCGCATTTCTTATCTTCCCCTCCGCTTATACTCGCATACATGTATGTTTTTCATACTTTTCCAGAGAATCCTTTTTTGCTCATAGCTATACATAAAGCTTGCAGAATTTACTCTCTTATCTGATATTGTACAGTCACGTGCACTAGTAAGTAATACAACCTCATTCAAATATGAACCTTAAGGTAAATACGGTAAGAGTCGAGGTGTTTACATTTTATTGCAGGCGAATGTACGACTACATATGTAGTTGCGTATAACTTACAAGCGAAAGAAAAAAAACTTTCTAATTATTTTTTCGCCTAGCGCGTAAACCGGAAAATTGGTCGACCGTACTTACCTACTTATTCCTATCCTACCGCCGAGTTGGATGGTCAATTTCTACCGATAAGAATGAGCAAGAAACTCAGTAGAACTTAATCTTTTTCATTGATATATCATTAGTTTATTGAATGCATTTTTATACTACCAATTCAATGGAAATAGTATTGTGATAATAAAAATGTTTAATGTTCAACATATTTTGGCATCTGTCTTTTGCCTATTGCAATATCCTCTATAGACACTTAGTAATAAAATTCATTCATACTATCAGTTAAGTATTTCTTAAGTTTTTCTGTTAACTTTAGCATTTTTATTTTGATCTAGATCCGAGCTACGACTATAATATGGCTATTTATGCCTCTTTTATTGAAATTAATGCGAAAATTATGAAGATGACTTAGTTAAGGTACCCTTAAAGCCTACATTACTTTGTGTTCATGGTAAGGGTGTTATTTTAACTTGACATTTGCGGATAATATCAATAAATTCCTGTTCATCTATGAATATGGCCATTTTTTGTTTTATAATATAAGTATGATAATAGGTACACCTAATTTAATACACTCTATTACGGCGAGTTGATTAATGCATATTCAGAAATTCATAACATGCTATAAAATTTACGCAAGAAATAAAATAATGCTTTCCATTAGCACTACCATGAGTTTGAAATACTATCCTGGCTATCGAAAACTATCGCTTTGTCTCTTTCATTGTGATGCATTTGAAAGAGACAGAGCAATAGTTTACGTTATGTCAGTTTTAGATGTCAACTCATGGTAGCGCTACAGATCATTTAGATATTGCTTGCATTCTTACATAATATTTACGAGTATTCAGATAGATTCAGGTGGTGATGGGAGACCCGGTATAGTAAACCAACGAATTAATTTAAGTCAGAGCTAATTCCAGTTCAATGTAAGGAATCAAAGTGAACGCCGAAAAGGAAATAAACTTACCTACCAGATTTAATAACCCTGGCTTATTTACCGTAGACCACGCCCAACAAAAACCTCCAATGCAAGTCGACCTTTTATTTTTAATTACATCAAATTTACTCGTACGTTAATTTCCTCATACTTCTCGACAAAAATATCGTTACCTCAACGACAAACAGCCATAAAACCGATCGAACAATCGACCGGCGCGGGCGCACAAAGCGGCCAACGCAAGTGCAAAAACTACCATAATTATTTCACTCAAACAGTAATTTTGTGTCATTGTTCTTAAGAAATACCAATTATATACAATTACTTGTATATGACATTGTGTTGTGCCATTCCGTGGATCGATACTGAATCGATGTGGGGTTATTTGGATGGCTGGCGTGCCGGGCCGCGGCGCAAAAAGAGACACAATAACATGAAATGGTGGCCAATATGCAAGAATCCTGCGCAGTTATGACGGGGAGGTGTGAACGGCGCAGCCGCGGCCGCAGCGACCACACCACCAACGAAAAACTTAGGAATTTAGCTTGAGGGACCAACAAAGCTTCTATGCTCGTCAAAACATAAAAACTCTACGAGTATAATCTACTTAATAAATCTTAGTTACAGCATCCATAGGAATATAATGTTATGCGTGAAACAGTCACTTCTTCTTACCATTTTTTGTGAATGGAGTGATGGTATTTATTGAATTTAAGACCGCTTTGTTTAACTGTTTTTAAAATAAGTTGTACGACGTACCTACGTACAGCCACACATCAAAGTATACAAAACTGTCAAATTTCTTCAATCGAATCTCATCTTATTGTCATACACATTAGGGTTGAATATCAATTGAGGAAATTTGACAGGTTGTGGTAACCTGATGTGTGGCTGACTGTACTTGCAAGTCTTTTACAGATCTTATTTTCTTGACAGTCCTCAAATCCAATTATTTCTATAAAAATATTAAAGTAAAGTTAAAAGTTATATTATTTATAGAAAAAAGCCTTCCTTATAATCGGTAGGTATCTTTTAAGATTCTGGTGTCAATTTTAGAGGAATATACTGGACGAAAGTGAGATCTCAAAGAATGACCCAAATCTTTAACAAAAACATTATTGTCCCCCTCTCTTTTGTTAATAGCTCTTACAAATGAGCCGACCCCAGTTACCTTGGGAATAGGGCAGGAAGAAAATTATAATCATTGCTCATAATTATAATTTTACATTTCGGTCACCAGTAGCCTTACCATGAGTTTGAAATACTATCCTCGCTATCGAAAACTATCGCTTTGTCTCTTTCATTGTGATGCATTTGAAAGAGACAGAGCAATAGTTTACGTTATGTCAGTTTTAGATGTCAACTCATGGTAGTGCTACAGATCGGTAGGTACAGTTTACCGCAGAAGAGCTTTTGTCATTACCCGATCTTAATAATTTCTTTCGACACAATTCAACAAATGTCAAGCTTTGTAGCGAATTGTAATATAAAAAACGGAATGTCGAAATTTCTGAGCAGACACCATTTAAGGCACATCAATTTATTTGTTGCTGAAATTAAACTTCTTATGAATAAATATTGCAAAACTAACATGCATTAATTTGTGTGAACCGCAATGTTGCCACGTTACCACAACGAGCGACAACCGCGCCGACAAATAGAGTGTAAAATTTAATCACCACCTTTGCAAAAACATTGCCATAAACGCTGTATGATGACGGCAAAAACGCGAACGCAGCCGATTTATTACAATTGCGCTTTAAATGCGTCTCTGACAACTGCTCTGGGAGCAGTGATGTGTGATAGGAGACCTAAACCGATAGGGCTGTGGGAGAGCCACGCTTCGGCATGAATGGTCCGGGTCGATAGGAGATACCACGGCCTGACAGAAGACCGGCGTGAAAGATTACCTGCCCTGTGTTACGCTGAGTGAGTGTTTGTACTGGAGGCCCATGGGGAAAGTTTATAAAGTCGACAGCGTACTTGTGACTCCACTAGTATTGGGGGTGTCTGCTCGTCACCCATCACATAAAAACAACCAATTCATTCGATTTATTTCCTTTACTTCTACCAATGTCAAGTGACTAAAGGGACACAAACTGGTGATTAAAATTGACCGGTAGTTTGAGTTGCAAAGAAGATTTGTATCACCAATACATTCAGAAAATCTCAGAGTGTACCACTCCTGTACCAAAATGGACAATCACCTTTGCAGTGTATTCTGGTTATACTAAAGTACTTACTAAGCGCAGAGACTCGTGACAGATCATTAATTTATGAATGGAATAAATTGGCAAAATCAAATAACTACGATTACAGAGGTCTGCTACTTAAATTGGCATACATTTCATAACTGTACAAATAAAGAATTTAGTAAGTATCTATACCAGTTCTCTTTGTAAAGCAGGCCATGTCTTATCCAAAAAGAAAGAAAATAACAGTATTTAAGACTCTTAATACACAATGCCGTAGCAATAGATAGTTAAAAACCGATAGGTAGATTTTATATATTCACCATCAGGATTCTATTCTTGCCATCCCTAAATCGTTTAGAATGCTATGACGTGCTAATTAGTAGCAGTAAATATAGTTTTCAAAGAAATATTTTATAAAAAGTAAAAGCAATTTAGCCCCAGTTTTCTGAACACGATATTTAACCTGTAAGTGCATATTGGTTTTACCAGTAAGGATAAACTTATTAATAAATGTCGGAGACATCTGTAAAAGGAAACCAATAAATGTTCATAAACCACTTTTCTGTTCTTACATGAGACATTCTTAAAAACAAATAATGAGAGTTGCAAACTAAACTAAAAAATATATATTTTATAATGACTACAATTATTGCTATTTGTCGTAGCTACGAATGTAACTAGGTAAGTACTTAGATGTACTTATTTCTATAAAAACAATGTGAGCGTGGAACAAGATCGGCGACCCCCGTCCACATAAGAAAAAACCGTAATCACTGTATCGTAGGTACTCACATCACATGTTGCTTAATTCTTCAAATAGTATCATGAGATTATTGTAAACGAGTGATTTCTGTAATAATGTAATAATTTCATCGTACTGTAAAAACACAATATTTCTAATCGTGAAACAACGAAATTTGCCAAGGAGTCGCAATTTGTGTAGCCAACTTTCAAATACTAATCAGAAAAAAAATACAAGGGTGACGGTAAGTGAGACAATTATGAAGCATAGCTTTTTGTTCATTTTCACGGTATAATGCCTTTTACAGCACCTTGATAAGCTATTTACACGAATAGTGGAAAATCAAACATTTTTGTTATGTTGACATTCAAATATGCTGGAAATGAAATCAGTTGAACTGATAAAAAGCAAAAATATTTTTTCGAATTTTTCGAACATACGTCCCCCCTTCCCCTCACTTAAGGTGGGGCCATGTGTTTTGTTTAATCCTAAACTTATATTATGTTAAACACTCTATTATTTGAATAAATTTTCTTTTTTTCTCTGTCTTCAGTTGTTCATTTTTATTTTGCTGAATAAATGTCCTACTTTTTAAATTTTTCGGCCATATCGGGAAACTTCCGGGGTTGATTATGAAGCCTGATTAAAAGACGAGCTTATAAGTGTCATTACGTAGAAATATTTTAATAATACGTTTACTTTTTAATAAGAAACCGATTTATACTCCACTGGTGTTCCATGTGTCCATGGGCGGCGGCAATTGCTTACCATCAGGCGATCCGCCTGCTCGCCTGCTACCTATCACATAAATAATATATATCGCACATCCACAATAGGATAAATACACTTTGAAATACCCAAATTAACCCGGGCTAGTCGCCAAGCTCTGACTCAGGGCTGCCAAAACAGGCGCCGATTTAACTTCACATGTTACATAAAATAAATAAATAAAATAAAATTGTGCCAGACAATCACACCAATCAACCGTCTCAAACTAGGGCAACGCCTGATAAAAATCTGGGCATATTAAAAATCTGTACCAATCAACCTTATATTTTGTTATATTTCACACACACCCACAGAAAACCGGCGTGAAGCAGCCCCTGTGCTGTGTTTCGCTGAGTGAGTGAGGGTACCGGAGCCCACCATGTTTTCATACAAATATCTCACAGCAGTCTGAATTTCAAACACCGCTGTTGACTTTACCTATTTCTATGTATTATTTTGCAGAAACTTATAAAGATTATAATTATTTTGTGCTTGTTTTGTGCTTGCGTATACTTTAGGCATTTTCATAATATAACTTAGCTAACTGATAAAATGTTCGTTTAAGTATAAAGAGAAAGCAGCGCCTGCGCTGCGTTTCGCCGAGTGAGTGAGGGTACCGGTGGCCCAAGCAGGGGAAAGGGGTTTAAAGGTTGGCAGCGCACTTGTGACTCAACTGGTGTTGCGAGTGTATATGATGGACAGCGGCACTCGCTTACCATCAGGAGATCCGTCTGCTCATCTGCCACATATCACAAGAAAAAAAAAGTTTACGACGGATTTACTCGTACATACTTGCTGATTGCATTTATTGCTTTCCATCAATAATAGGCTTTAGAGTCGAGAATCTAATTTTACATTTCGAACCTCATAAAGAGCTATTACCATGAAAAATTACCAAGCAGTGACAAAAAGCAGTTCCATTGGATAGCAAGTTATTACCGCATTTTAATAGATAACAATCTCCTTTTAGTATAGCCCTGAACACATAGCGTGCACGTTTTTACATCGAACTGCGAATTCGCCGCATATATTGTCTTAGTATGGACAAAATAAGTGAGTTCGAACTACACGTAAGAAGCCGTCTCTCCACTTGTCTCTTGAGCCTTTGATCTATACCTTTACCACACAAAACCCATTCTTAAAGCCTTGAAATTAAAGCCTTTATTTTATTGAATTTAGTCAGCCGTGTTGGCCGAACTTGGGTGTTGCATTTAAAAGATAGATTGGACTTTAAGTTGCAGGTTTAAGGTTGATGTTAGTGAATGAAGTGGCGGGTTTGAGTGAACATGTGGGGCATAAAAACTGTGTGATGATGGAGCAGTAAGCAGAAACTTATTAAGCCGCTTTGACGAAGATGCGTTTGTCGATCGTTTTCTTACTGTCCCCATTTTATTTATAGTATTTTCGCTTGAGCCCGGATTTGGACGGTTTGCGGAATTTGCTCGATGCGGACATTTTTTATCAGTTCAAAGAGCCAAAGTATTCGGAGGATCGGAAAGCTTGCAAATTCTTTAAGAGTTTTAAATTTTCAGATAAAGCACCATCTATTCGGGAACGATTTTTTCATTGTAACATCAGATTAAAACGTTTTCTTAAGTCCAAAGTTTGATTAACTGCAGTAGGTAATGTTTAATTCGTTAGTTTGTTTATTATACCTAATTAATGTATGACCAATTATTGACCCTTCAAATGTTTTTAATAGACGAAAGATAAACATTGTAAGGGGAGGTCATCTATTTGTTAATGGCTTCATAAATTTAATTCCTTAGTTTCCAAATTGATCAGGACACAACGAGTTTTATTCGACGAACATGACACTACAATGAAAAACAGCAATAAATATTGTCTTGGAATATGTGCACAGAAAATGATGTTCCTTCTCAGAAAGAATAATGAGTTAAATACCAAGAAATAAAGAAGCACCTAAGTAGGTATATAAATTTCAAAAATTGTGTAATTAGGTATTGCGATATTTATCTTAATTAACTAAATACTGGTGTCTTCGCATTTAATCGATGATAATAATCGATCGACCGATTACAATGTAGGTACCGACACCAGTACTCGGACATCTCTCTTGTTCTTGTATCGATACCCCAATTACTGGGGGTCGTGACATCTCTTTTTCAGAACCTTCTGCCTAATTATTGACCGCCATTGGTGTCAGTCTGCGCTCGCGCTGGCACTCGGACATATTCGGCATAATTGATATACCAGTTCCATCTTGTCGAAAAGTGTTTAAAAATTTAAATTACCAAAAAGTGATAGAGACCAGCCTAGACGATACACAATACCCGAAAGAGTAAAACATCCATCAAGTATATCAAACTAGGTATACGAACTTAGGTAAGTCTTCAGCTAAGGGCGGGGGATGCATGTTAAGATATAGCCCAATAGCCCAGTGTTCCCATTACATTATCGCTCAATTGGTCATGCCAAACACAGGTTAGAAACTAAAATGTCATAGTGTCTCACCTGAATGAATTTTTTTAGGTATAGTAGTCAGACGAAGGCGGATATGATAGACAGTTGCCCGTCATAGACAAAAAGGGTTACGTGGTGCAACAGTTATCAGCTTCCCCCGCTTGGCCTGCCGTACCTCACTCAATAAACACTGCAGAGGGTAGCCACCCGAATTATTCTGGGGTCTTGTACCGCATCAGATCTACGATTTGTCATAGTGTTCGTAAATAAACTCATCTCGTCAAAGTTTCGGCAATATGCCCCTACAATACAGGAGTGCTATTAATATCCCGGATTAGCAATGATTTACGACTCGCGCCGGACATCCTTACACTATTACTGCCCTTGGGGCATTATGTGGGGCGCCTAAACGCGCGAGCTTATTCTCTACCACCCCTTCTCTGTAAAGCCGTGTGTAGCGTGAAATAACGACAACAAGAATTAAAGTATAGCAATCCATTTACAAATAAACATTCGTGTCGTTTTGCATTAATACAACACCATATTTACATCTCATGGATACATACCATCGTGAGGCAAAATGACAATGGACGAAACTCAGTCTATCATAATATTATAGTAATACATACTTTGAAGTAGATATTACACATTTAAAGTCTTATTTAATTGGTCCTGTTATCAATATGCGTACCTAACTAATATGACCTACCTTTAATCTCCCAATTAGATTGTTTATTGTGCTTTTACATTTTCGTTCGTTACAGGATGATTTCGCTGTACGCCCTAAGGTAGCGGCTATGATTTTCCCCTGACTCGTTGGGGATCGGAAATCAAGAGACTTGACTTATTGGTCTGTGGACTTGACTGCGATCCAAATCGAGCCATCGGAGTAAATAAGTGAAAATCGCTCGACGCTATCCGCTCGCAAAACCGCTATTCTCATGGCCCTTCCGTGTGCCCTGCCCAAATGTCCCAGCAATCGTATCGCACTTATACGTCGCCTTTTTAATAACGCCCTGCAAAAACAACCCGGCCCAAACAATTGTTATTGTTGTGTCCGTCTGTCCACTCTCGTCATTTGGAGGCACTCGTTTTTTGGGGGAAGTGTAACGGCTTTCCTCCGCAAAAAGTCATTTGTCTTATTTTTTGTGCGGACGAGATTCGAAATTAAAGATCTGTCTTGTGTTATTAGAAAAATCTTATAACAGTGCATGCATATTTAGGTTACATTGTTATTTTATACGTCACATAAAAATAAACGTGAATTTAACGAAGGTACAAAAGTATTAAAAACCCTGTTAAGTGCGTGTTTTGGAATAGCCATTATCACATTAAAATCCGATTCGATTATTTTTAAAATGAAATAACATCACCACTGTGAAAAGAATAAATAACTAAAGCACCATAAAGAACTAGACCTTTAGAGTTTATAATGTTCCATATACAAATATTTGTGTTGGTAATCGAACCCGCGACTCTTGCATCTCACCCAGAGCATTCATCAAACCACTGAGCTAAGCTTCGCACTCGCCATCTTAATTCACTCGAACTTCCGCTGGTCTAGTGGTTTAAGTACCGTGAACTCGGATTCTAGGTTCAATTCCCGAGTCGAGCAAAAAGTATGTTTAAATTTTTTGAACAGAACTCAGGTTTGTGCGTGGTGATGAAGCCTAATCCCATCATATTAGCGATGACTTGATTTGTATGATGGAGGCTAGCGCATCAGAAGTGGGACAGTCTCAGTATATACTACAGGCTGATACTCTACTTTACTTTACCTAGTATCCAAAAATAGCAGCTACCACAGAGTGACAGCTCCTATTCCAACTTATCTGTTCCTGAAATATTTTTAATCTCGTCGATCTTTGGCAATCTAGGCTGAAGCCGGGTAATGCGCCCTCCGGATGCAGGGCACGCGCCCAGGTGAGGGGGGAGGGGGAGGGGTGAGGGCTTATTTTTTATTTCATTACCACCCCCGGCGATAGTGGTCTGTAATGTTTAAATGATGTCGCTCAAAAGTGCTTTGAAGTTCGGAAGTGTAAACCAACCCATATACGAGTACCTACGTACATAAGTCTACGCTCAGAAATCAATCTGAAATAGAACGTAGTATCTATGCAGCATGCATTTTATTAGAGTAAAAAATATGATATCGATGTTTTTCTTATCATTTGAAAAATTTACTGATGAGTATCAGTATTTTTTTAAATTTGCTCAATAAAAAATTAAACCCATGATACAATAATAAACAATTGAATTGTATTGAAAGTACTGACCTTGTTTGCATTTTTTTTCCAATAAACAAAAGATGTTTTTTGTTTAGCGCGACTACAAATATTTGTTTATCAACCAACATTTCTGTTGTTGCAGGAATCAAAACCGCAACCCTGCTAATGTCAACAAATCTTTATAAGCACTTTTATTCTTAATTTTGTTGTTAGTTTTTTTAGGTACTACATGTGTTTTACTATCCTGATCAAAAGATGTCGAAAATAGGTAAAGCTATTTATGTAGGTACTTGCAACGAAATATTGATATTAATTTGATATCGATTTTTCCGGCTTGAAATAGGCATCACCATAATTCATTTTGACATTGGAGGCATATCCATCTTTATTCTTTCACTTTATGATATAAGTACCCGTATAAGTTGACGACCCGTTTAGCGCAATGGTTTGAGCGCCGGTTGAGACGTAAGGGTCGCGGGTTCGATTCCCGCACCAACCAAATGTTTGTTTGATGAGACAGATATTTGTGTTGGGTCTGGGTGTTTGTGGTTCCTTCGTTGTTTCTGGTTTCCATAGTACAAGGGAAAACCTTAGTTTGGGGCCAGGACAATGTATGTGATATTGTCTCAATTTATTTATTTATTTTAAGTTTAAACCAATCAAAATATCTCTTCCTAATTTCGACCTCAGCTGATCAGCCATTAAGCACCCGAAGACACCGAGTCATTTGCGGAGTTTATGCGATGTTAAAACGCGCGTAGGATCGATCCACGACGTGACCGGGAAGCCCCGCGTACGTGATCAGTTTGAGTGAGGGAGAGGAGAGAGTACCTATTCTTAAAAAGTTACAATAGTTATTTACGGATTCGCTACCATGTACCTTATCTTTGAGTTTCCGATATTACAGCTGTTATACTGTCATACCTACGCATCTCTCAACTAACACATAAAGAGAGAAGGTGTGACTGAAAACCAGCGCTTCGCCGGACGCCTGTCCTGCGACAGCATAAGCTGAGTCACTACCCTTTGCTCAAACCATTTGTTGATTTGTACCTATTTATTGTAAACTGTTAGTGTATTTTGAGCAATAAATGAATTTTTTATTATTCTATTTATTTATTTTATACCGAGACCATTGGCGCTTACAACAGCGCCGAAATATGGGAAACTCCAAAATAAGGTAAATTGTAGCAAACGCGTTAATAACTAAATAGTTAAATAAATGAATGCGCCAGACAATCACACCAATCAACCTGGTCTCAAACTAGGGCAACCCCTGTACTATCAGTACCAGGTGACGATAATTAACTGGGGGCGTCAACCCAGAACACCCAGACCCAAGAAAACTTAGAAAATGTAGTTTCCTAAATTAACTTGACCGGGAATTGAACCACGGGAATTATTGGGAATTGGACCTTTCGCGCTTCGGGCGAACACCTTAGCCACTGCGCCATCGAGGCCGTCAAAACTTGAAAAACTAAACATTCTTAAAAACTGTTGGTAGCTGACGGCACGAAAGGAATAGCGATGACCGTTATTTTGCGCACTTGAAAAAATAAGGCTTTCTATTAAAATTCGGTTACTGCGCACTCAAGGTCATAACTACACTTTGTTGCCGCAGACTATAACTCTAAAATAAATTTTGCTAGGGCCTAACACAAACTATTCAAAGAAACCGACACTGCATGATTCTGCTTTTTTTTTATGTGATAGGTAGCAGACGAGCAGGCGGATCACCTGATGGTAAGCAATTGCCGCCGCTCATGGACACTTGCAACACCAGTGGAGTTACAAGTGCGCTGCCAACCTTTTATCCCCTTTCCCCCCGGGTGGGCCTCCGGTACCCTCACTCACTCGGCGAAACACAGCACAGGGGCTGCTTCACGCCGGTTTTCTGTGAGGCAGTGATATCACTCCGGTCGAGCCGGCCCATTCATGCCGAAGCGTGGCTCTCCCACAGTTATAAAATTTTTTTTTCGTCTTCGCTTCGTGATGTGACTGGTCGTCTCTTATTCTGTGCTAAATAGTAACCACCCAAGTTAGGCCGGCTGTACACGCGTGGCATCGATCCGCGACGTGACCGGCACGACCCACGTACGTGATCACCTTGAGTGAGGGAGAGACAAGAGTAAAAAGTGTAAGCACCTCAAAAGAATCTTTTATTTTGTGCTAAGATATTGACTGGGGGGAGATAAATAGATTTGACGTGACCTGCACACTATTTTGTGTTCACCGCAATAAGACTATAACCGGGAAGAATACCTACGCAATAGCGTCGGTAACTATTAACAAATCTTACTAAAGAACTGAGATTATTATAATGTTATTTAGTCCGTAGCAACGCTCTCAATTTACTACGACAGATATGAGATCGATCAACTTATTTCCGTTCCACCTGTATTGCTACGACCCACCCACACGTCGTCACTTCGTTTCGAAACATTAGTTCCACTTTGTACCAATAGCTGGCGCAGGAAGTCTATAGGATCGTGCTAGAGTTTCGCTTTTTCGGTTGGTAGATAGGTATATAAGATTTGTCGACGTCTGCTCATTTATCTCTTTATAAATAGTATAGATATAGATATAACTGAGAAAAAGACTAGTATGATGCTGCATGTAGCCCGGCAGTAAAACGGGTGGAAGGTCCGCGCCGTCACGCGCGGGCATCGATCCAGCGTGACGGCAGAGACGTGACGAGCCGCCTTAACTGTCTGTAGGCCTAGGAAGAACTTTGCACAGAAATCGAAGCGTACACGTATAAAAGTAAAGTAAATTATCAGCATACTGTCCCACTGCAGGGCAAAGACTCCATCATAGAAATCAAGTCATTGCTACTATGATAGCACGCTTGCCTAATGCGGATTGGTGATCACAAACCCGAGCTACCAGGATGGCCCAATGTCCAAAGAGATGAAGTTACGTTCACATGATGCCGATTGTACACAGTTTTGGGTAGGTTCACGTTTTAAAAAATTATAAATTATAATGTAAATGCGGCAGAGTCACATCTATCAGCTATTCTATTCTGTAATATTTATAGATTCTGATGTCAATTTCAGAGGAATGTGGATTCAAAGACTGTCACAGTAATGATATTTCGATGAGCACCTACCAGCTAACGACAGAGAGACGGTCTCCCAATACCAGTGGCGCAGCGTGGGTATCAGCCGCTCGGGCGGAAGACTACGATGTTTCCAAATTTCCAAATTGACTCGACCGGGATTTGAACCCTAGACCTTCTGCGATGGGGCAAAATTACCCAAACGGCAGCCGGCACTACGGCCCGGGCAGGCACGCGCGCGCATCGATCCGGCTACGTGACGAGCCGACGGGTCTGCAGAACGTATAAAGGTAGATATACTGTTTTGGCAATGTTTGAGTTTCAAATATATTTTATGCTATATGTGGCAGACTAGAAGACAAATCACCTGATGGTAAGCGATTGCCGCCAGCCGCCACCCGGGCAACACCTAGCACTACCATGAGTTGACATCTAGAACTGACATAACGTAAACTACTGCTCTGTCTCTTTCAAATGCATCACAATGAAAGAGACAGTGCGATAGTTTTCGATAGCGAGGATAGTATTTCAAACTCATGGTAAGGCTACAGGTCATATAGTCAGGCCATAGAGTCAAGTGCGCTGCGAAATTTTTAAAAACAAAACTAGGCCTTAAGCTTAGACTAGTGAAGGTAAGTGCCAGTGGCGTCATCAATTAAGTTCATGACTTTTTTTAAACAACTTAGACGTTAATTTATTTAGTGACGATCGAAGTACCTATGTTTGTTTTCTTTGGACACTTTCCCCACTCAGGTATATCTGCTGCTGACTATACGTCCAACTTTAGCCGACTGTAGCACAAAGGTAGTAAAACACCGGATGCGGCATCCCTGGGGATGCAATTAAAACTTGCTCGAAAACAAAGCAAATGGCTTTAGAAGACTTCGCGTCTTCCTAATGTCTCATACGCGTAATCTTAGCCAATTAGGGGTCGTCTGGGGTAAATATGGCACCGAGGAACTGGCACAGTGACCTCAAAATGCCCCGAAAGTTAGAAAAAAAGCGGCCAAATGTGAGTCAGACTTGCCCATGAAGGGTTCCGTCGCAGCATATAAAATATATTTTCATATTTGAGTTAATTGAAGGAAAAATCGGGTTCACGATTTATGATGTAAGTATTACAAAAAACTACTACTTACGGTAATATGCATTACCTATTGTATTTATCATTTTTAGTTTTATCATAAGTATCCTGAAAGGTTTAGTGCGGTTCACAAAATACATGTACCTATCATCCACTTACCAAGCTATAAGTATTATTTTCGAAAAAAATGGCTGTGTCATACGGACAGATATACAATCTTTCTAAAAAGTAGCAAAGCTAGCTGTTTTGTTTTTGGTTTGTATAATATTTGTAGATCTCTATCTATATATGGCATATACTTACCTCCTGATAAATAATATGGACGATGGATGGATGAATTGATGGAAGAGTGCCTTAAATAAAAAAAGCAAATAAAGCAATATATTTACATATTCTTGACATCAATTTATTTTATTTTATAACTCATTACACTACACAAAATCTCATTCCTGGTGCTTTGTCTCATAACCTTAACTTAAGACCCAACCTCTAAACATAAGTAGGTACTCACACATGCGAATGGTTCTTATCTCTATCAAGTGTCGCCAAGTCCTTTAATTAACGCTCATGATATGCCCAGAACGAGTTTCCCGACGATTTTCAATGCATACAATGCATAGACGCACATTAAATGGAGCCAAATCCCTCGCGAATGCGTGGAAGCATTTTTATGGGCCAAGGGAATGCCATAGGGCGTCTACGGAGATGCAGTCCCCTTGGCATAATCATGATTTAATGCGATGTTTATTGTGCTTAATTAAAGACGAGTAATTCATATCGATAAGCTAGACTTACTGGTATGGCGTTATGAGTTTCGATGCGAATGTTAGAAAATGTTTTATTAGATTTTAAAAGATAAAGTTGAATTATTTATTCTTTGATGTACTTAATTACAATAGGTTTAAGGGATCTTGCACGCTCTGATTTTCATTATAAAATTATTGGATATTTAATTAAGTATAGATAAATAATAACAACGACCCATTGGTAAAGTGGTTTAAGTACCGGGCCATGAGCAAAAGTATGATTAAGTAGATTTTTTCGAACCTAACTCGGGTTTGTATACCAAACCGCATTTAGCAAGCATGTGATTAAGCCTAGTCCCATTATAGTAGCGATGACTTGATTTCTATGATGAAGGCTTGCCTAGCAGTGAGACAGTATCTATACATATTAAATAAATATCAGCTTCACATACGTCGACGTGTTAAATTTAATTGGAGACTTACAACCATATTATGTAGATAAAACAATGAAAAACGACAAATTATTGATTTATTTTATGACATGATAACGTTGTTTCAGCTAATATTTCAGTTTTTTTCCCGTAAATTTAATAATTGAGTCTCATATAATTGATCATACATCTCGATGCTACACGAAAATCCTATCACGAAATCGCTCGCTAATTTGTATGTATATTATAAGATAAGAGGTGATGTTCGTTTTCTCCAAATACAGAATTAACAACCCTTTTAAGAAATTCGAAGAGTCACCCAAAGAAACTGAACTGAGAATCCATAATTGAAATCAGATCTCAGGCACGTGTATTAACTTACTTATCTAGTTTTTTCATCAACGAGTGAAGATACTCATTCCATTTGAAACTCATTTCAGTCCCTACTACCAACCCACCTTTAGAAACAGCGTGAAAACAACCGAAGTAATAGTAAGGGTTGGGAAACATGCCCTCTACCTAATACCTACCTATAGATCGGGCAATACGCGGCGCGGTCACGTAGTACGCGCGTGACTTGAATCCTGTCACTGATATATATACCTAGTATCTATCTGTGACTGAGGAAATTCGGGGTGTGCTGAAAACCCGCCGATACTAAAATTAAAGCTGCTAGCTCAATTGAGTTCTTATTAAAGTTAACGCGATCTTGGGAGCGTTTCTGATTTACATTCTGGGGTTAATGGTTATTAAAAAGAACAGATGTGTAGCGGTAGGTATCTCTGGAAATGATCTACCAGCAACTGTTAGGCAGGCACGGATTCACCGTTGGGGGTCAAGGTAACGAGCTTAAAGGAAACCTTTAATAGACTTGTGAAGTCACCATTTCTTATGATAAACGACATGTCAAGAAGTAAGTAGTCGATCAAGAGACATCATGATTAGGTAAGTATGCATAATCTACTAGACCGCCGTCTTACTTATAGGTAATCGAACGTATCTAACGTATTTTTAGTGGTAGTGCCCCCAGCCTTGTTTATCTTAGCTAGGTGTGTTTGATTTTTACACATACCTACCTAAATGCAAAAAAATATACCTATGGGTATATTTCGGTAGATGTATAACCGAGTGCTTCGCTTTAGCCTAAACATTAACACAAAAAGAGGTTCAAGAAAAAATATATAAATTTCACGTACCAAACCAAATGATTCGAGTGACAATTGACAAATCAATAGCTAATGCACGGCAGCAATCGTTTACCATCAGGTGATCCGCCTACTTGTCTGCCAACTTTTTTTTATGTTAGCCTATATTGTCCCACTGCTGGGCAAAGGCCTCCCCTGACCCCTCCATCGATCTCTATCCTTCGCCATCTTTGGCCAATCAATTGCAAAGGTGTTAAGATCGTCACTCCATCGTCGCTTTTTAGGTCTGCCGTTGTCGGCGTCCATCAGGTAACCATTGGGTTACGATGTTAGACCATCTTTAGGGGTCCATTCGACAGACATGACCCGCCCATTCCCATCTCATCATGTCTGCCAACTATCACATAAAAAACATCCTTGATAAAAAAAAGGAAGCAGTCTTTTAAAACATTTACCGTAAGCTTTACAAAAGCCAAGTGCGAAAATAAATTCCAGACTAAAAATAACTAATTAATGTTATTTCGATGTCCCGCACTCGCCCCGTAAAATTAAGAGTTTCGGTATTTTTCACAATTTCGCCGATCCAATAAAGAAATGCAAATGAGGTGCGGCCAAGAATTATTGCGTCGAGCAATAGGGATGAGTCTGCATCGATGTCGATAGTAGTATGTACCTAACTACTATATAGCCTATTAGTTTTATATTTCTTTTATTTTTAGGAATTAACGCGACGTTAATTTTTAAGCCTATTAATAATATGCGGACACAAGTCCACGTCTTGTGACCACGGCCGCGTCCCTAGGTACTTATTGTTATGTTAGTGACCCTTAGATAATGTTTAAAACCATACCTATTTTTAGACTATCAGGAAATATAACTTTATCATTTTCTAAATACCTATAGGTATCTAATAATAACTTTTATTGGCTTGCTTAATTGTTTTTTATGATTACGAAATCAAACTTTACAAACAAATTAACAATTTTATTCTTGAGTCATAACATAAACGGATTTAGCACTAATAATAGGACTAATATTTAGATACTGCCGAGGTTCAAAAAGTTTATGACATATATTTTAAATTTTTAATAATAGATGTACCTATCTAACTTTCATAGCATACCAGATCCAGCATAAAGAACGACAAGGGAACTTTCAGTTTAAAATATATTGCTTAAGTACTACGAATTCCGTTAAGACACCATCACTAGAGCGCTCACCTATCCCTGTCGATTGTAAAAAAGTTTTTACTGCTAATCTGCCGTCCTCTAGCTATAATGCCGTTAACTAACATTTGGTCATTTTTGAGTTATGAATACCATCCTAATAAGAAAAAAATTCCGCATCTAACCATCTTTCCCGATTTTTTCTATCTTGTTTAGTTTCTGAGATAGTATGTCATTAACTACGAGTCAGTGCAATATTTTTGCAAGATTACATAGCTAGAATGCAGTTACCTAAATTTCTTAGCTAAAACGCGGTTAAGGGATTTAATTTTTTTATTAATGATGAAAAAATTCAGAAATTACATAGCTAAATTGCCGTTATTTGAATTTCCGTCTCAATAAAGCCGTTAAAGTACTTTAATGGCAATATTGTTCGGCTGTTCTTTGGAAAGGTTATGTATGGCATTACAAGACTAAAACACCGTTAAGTGAAAAAACTAAACAAAAACGCGGTTAAAGTCCAATAGCGGCACTTAAGACTGGTAAAATAAGTTTCTTGTTTTAAAATTTGCAAAAATGAGTTGACTTTTAACGCTGGCCAAATGTAAAATGCTATAGTATTTTAAACGTTTACAAGACTTAAATGCGGCTAACCCGCATTGCTTAACTATAATGCGGCTATGTGCCAAACGTTGCGGAGAGACGAGACTCAGAGTGTTAGAAGTCGCGTACGCCTCGCAGAATTCCGTGCAAGATTTGCAAGGGCAGACTTTTGCAGGTTGCTACGCACTTGAACTCAATAAACACTATATCGGCACAATTAAAAAAACTGTTTGTTGGGAAAACGCGTTCAAAGATTTTTGAGTCCCTGTATTTTTACAAAATCGGTCATAAATAATAGCAAAATTATAAAACTTCTTACACAAGACTTGACAGATCTGTTAACTTCCTCGAGCGAGAGGGGCGTTTTCGATAAATTCCTTCTTCAAAAAGTAGCCACAAATGGTCATGTCTTTTACCTTTCTTTCCATTGAAAGAGCTATCGAGTCGAAACGGGGATCAAAGGTGTTCGTACAATCTCTCGGAAGAAGCCACCTAACGAAGCTGACTACAGCAAGTGGAGAAGTGGTTGCCTCAAAGCCAGCAGTCCTTTCAGTGGTTAAAGATTTCTATAGCCGCATTACGCTTTGCATGCATCTCAACCTGATCCTGAAAATAAGGACTCTCGAGCAACATTAACACGCCACTTCACCGAAGACCTGCCAGAACTCAACGTTGGCGAAATCGAAATTGCTCTTGGGCAGCTAAAAAATGGGAAAGCCCCCGGAGACGATGACGTAGCAACAGAGCTGATCAAAGCTGGAGGTAAACTCGTACAGAGGGAGGGTACTTTTTAACGCTGTCGTATTTGAAGGGAGAAGGCGTGGAGTAGAAGTGTGGTCGTCCTGTTCTTCAAAAAGGGTGACAAAAGCCTGCTGAAGATCTATCGACCCATTTAGCTTCTAAATCACGTTTATAAGCTCTTTTCAAGAGTGATTACGAAACCGTCTTGCGAACTCGACGAATTTCAACCACCGGAACAGGCTGGATTTCAGAGCGGATGACACCATAAACCACATTCACACATTGCGGCAGATTATATAGATAACCGAGGAGTGTAATCAGCCACTGAGTGCATTTGTGGACTATGATAAGGCCTTTGACTCGATTGAAATCTGGTCTGTTCTGGAGTCCCAGCAGCGTAGGCAAATAGATTGGCGATATATTCAAGTAATAAGAAGTCTTTACGAAGTCGCCACTATGTCCGTCCAAGTACAAAATCAGCAAATAAAACCTAAATACCATTATGTTATTGTATCGATGAGTGAGACAAGGGGACGTCTATCTCCCCAAAATGGAAAGGACGTGGCATCAACATAAATGGCGTTGGTACACATCTCCTACTTGCGATTCGCAGATGATGTCGTAATATTGGCCAAAACGATACAGGACCTAAAAAAGAAGCTAAATAGCTTGGCGGACTCTTCTAAACGCATCGGTCTACGGATGAAATTGGACAAAACCAAGGTCATGTTCAATGAACATGTTCTACCGGAACCGACTGCGATCCATGGCGCCACCCTCGAAGTTGTTCAAAAGTATGTGTACCTGTTGGGCAGCATTCGGAAAACTACGTCGAGTCTTCTCATCGTCGATTCCACAGTGCCTAAAGACATTAGTGCGTCAGCTACCCGTCATGACTTACGGGGCCAAAACGTGGACATTAACAGCACGGTTAGTCCACAAGTTTAAAGTCGCTTAGTGGGCTATGGAAAGAGCTATGCTCGCCGTTTCTCTGCGTGATCAAATCCGGAACGAGGTGATCCGGCAGAGAACCAAAGTTATCGATATAGCTCACCGGATTAGTAAGCTGAAGTCGCCGTGGGCTGGACATATCTGCCGCAGAACTGGCAACCGTTGAGGTAAACGAGTTCTGGAGTGGAGACCGCATCTTGGTAAACGTAGTGTAGGACGACCTCAGGCCAGATAGAGTGACGATCTGCGCAAGAGGGCTGGCTGAAGCTGGATGCGAGTAGCCGAAGATCGATCAGAGTGGCGAGCATTTGGAGAGGCCTATGTCTTAGTGGACTGCAACAGGCTGATGATGAAGATGATGATCGCGGAAATCGAGACGCTTTACTCAGAAATGTTAAAAAAACACAAAATAGTTTTGGCATTTTTTTAATTTTCTCTATAATCTGAAAAGTGCGATACGATATTTTAATTATTATTATTACGGTAAACTGTCATAAAGTTAAAATAAGTGCCATAATAAAGGCAGTTACCTGCTAATTTTAAGTAAGTAATTATGTTAAATATCGATAAAATTGATCTCAATGAGTTTTTTTAAATAAATCGTGATTTAAAACACTCAAATGTTGTATTTCCAAAATTGTTAGCTAAGTATGTGCTTAGCTTAAATGCCGTTAGGATAAAAGGTTTTTATTTTAACTGCATTTTAGTCTAGTAATAATCATTATTTAAAAACACATTCTGTAAAATCTATAATTTATGTACTAATTCTAGACTTGAACGCCGTTAAGTAAAAATAACGGCATTTAAGTTCAGTAAATCTATTATACACCAACTAATTTTCCAATTTTATGAAAGTTATTCAAAATCCAAGACTTAAATGCCGCTAAGGTAGTCGAAACGGCATTCTAGTTATGTTTTTATAATGTTTTATGTAAAATAATACAACGTTAAAACGTTTAAATTTAAATATTATCAAATATATGACACATAGAGTTGTGAAAGTTTATGTGTATTAAAGCTCTTGCAAATACCAATGCAATGATATATACAAGTTGTATATAAACAGTTTACTTTAGAAACAGCAAATTTTTTTTCTTTTGCGCTCTTTAAATCCATTTTTCTCAAAATGTGGTTTTGGCACTTAACGGCATTATAGTTAGAGGACGGCATTAATTCCGACCAAGCCATTACGGTACCGGCTTTACTACTGTAGTCGATGGACCCCCAGCGTTTGTCCTCTCGTTGATGGGGTGTTTATTTCCGTACAAGATCATGTTAGATTACTTTTGTAATTTTTAACAATCGAGTTGTCGACTTGTATGGAACTTTGGATAGCCACAATGTTTCACTCTCGGTGTAATAAAAATATTTACACCGGTATTTTCTTATAATACAGAGAGCACATGTGATTTTCTACTATGAGTCTTAGATGCCACATCACTTTGAGATGAGTTTCGAATATTTCATAATATCAGTTGGACAATATTTCTACAAATCAAGATAAATGAGAAATATAACGGGATAATAATATAATACGATAATACCACCGTTATCATATATATTTTGCTAATTTCGTTAAATTTTTTTGTTTCATAATTTGATTCTGAATTATTAATTTAATGTGGACTTTTGCTAGGTAAGTACTGTTACCTAAGGTATGTTACCTGCTTATTTTTCTCAAATCAGTAATTAATATTTGAAGAACAATTAATAATACTTACTTTCATAATTATTTAACTTTCATATAAGATTATCCATATTAATATTATTTTTTATCTTGTAAAAAATATACGAGTAGGTACGTTCGTAGGGGTAGCGGAAAATTCTAAACAGGCAGGGCCATCTGTCCAGGAAATGAGGAAACTTTACGTTCGGGCGGTTTTCATCTCGCATTTGTTGATGGTTCAAAGTTAAATCATGCTTTGTTGCTGCACTGCCTCAAACAACTTTGTTTGAGAAGTCTTTGGCCTCAACGCAACAATGCTTACAACAATGTGAATATTATAACAGTTGGCAAAACAGACTACGATTGCATCCTATAGATTTGAGAACAAAAACGGAGATTAAAGAAAGTCATGGTTTAAAAATGATGCTGTCACTTTTATAAAACTGTCAAATAAAAGCGACAACATCAGTTGTTGTAAACGAACACTATTAACTTTAGACAATGTTTCGTAATAAGAGGGCCTGACACGAACCGGGCCTTAGGACAGCAGCGGAGTTTCCCTCTGTTTCAAATTCAAATGGTTTATTGCTAAGTAAGTGTACATACAGATCTTAAAGAGTAGTAATAGTAGCTTTGGAACTTAATTACCTTTTACTGTACAGGTGTTGCAATATTATTACAAATTTCAATTACAGATAATATTAGGTACATTTCGTAAGGGCTATGTGGCGCTTCGTTATAAGCCACAAGATGTTTAAGTTTAGGATGTATGAATATCCAAGTATTACATACACAATAAAGTGGTCGAAGTATTTATTAGCAAATAGGCTTTTATGTCATAATTAACTGTGTATGTCCATAGCTACGATTAGACCGACTAAATACCAACCACTTGCATACACGGAACAAGAATCCCACAGATAAAAAGCGAAATCTCGATCAATCCACCGTGCCTTACCAAAACAGCAGTAAAACTAAATATTTATAAAGGCTCCATAAGGCACCAGCAATTGCCGGATTGGCGATAGATCAACGCGCGTCTATACATCGCGTTAATAGCGCCGTACTTCGCGCCATAGCTTGAATCTTTTATGTAGGTAGACGTACAGACGCCCAGACATTAAAGCCTTTAAACCAACCCAACTTGATACCCACTTTTCTTTCACCTTCCCTATTGACAAGGTCTACTTACAGCGGACAATATCTCTACTGTATATCGTCTACTGACTGTACAGGTGTACCGCGAGGAGACGGATTGTGGTGATTCCGGGTTACCTCAGTGTTCAGCTAGTTTACGACCAACGAATAGATTTACAGCTAGACTATCTTGAAAAATTTGTCAATAAAAAAGGGTGAAGCAAATGGTGGCAAAAACGAGGTTACGACGCATTATAAAGCATGTCAACAAAATACCTGGTTTACTTACTTTACTTTTACTTTATTTTATTAGGTAAAGCAGGATTTTTTTTTTGTTAAAAAAATATGTAAGTAACAAACTACTTATCACAAATCAATCAAAAGAAGAAAGTGGAAAAAAACGTATTTAAATAGGAATTTGTAACTCCACTGGTGTTGCAAGTGTCTATGGGCGGCGGCAATTACTTACCATCAGGTGATCCGCCTGCTCGCCTGCTACCTATAACATAAAAAAAAAAAAAAAAAAAAAGGAATTTATTGTAAGCAAAGATTTTACACTATAACAAGATGGTGTACTATGAAAATGAATGCAATGTTAATTTCGATTCTATGCAATGAGAATAAAGATTACTTTGAAACTGCCAAATCGCTTTACAGAAAATCGAGCCGAGCGAGATGGCGATCGACAGGAATATGTCCTTGTCTAAAGGGTTGCCATCATAAAAAAAAAACCTTTGTGGTATAACTTACGCAAAGTTTATATTTCTTCTTCGGGTGAACTTTCAAAATATTGAATAATTTAAAGGAATGATACGTTGGAATTAATAATGTCTTTTTTATTTTTTAATTTTAAACCATGATAAACGACTAGTTTTATGTAAAAGTCGGTGATATGGTAGTTTTAATTATAATAAATATGCAACACTTGGCGTCTGGACATCACCATTATGGCGGCGGCAAAAATAATTTGAAAGATTGTATTATTGTGACGACAAAAATAAAGTGTAAAAATTGTGCTTATTTATTTAATAATGGTTCTCACTTGTTGTGTGATAGGATGCAAAAGTGAATCATATAAAGGTTGCGGTGTATCTTTTCATAAGTAAGTGTTTAGTCAAAGTTTTATTTTTGCATTGAGTAGGGTGTCCATTTCGCTTGTCATCTAAAGACTGGATTTTTTACTGTTTCAGATTTCCAAAGAATGAAGAAATTAAAAAAAGGTGGCTTACCGTCATACCGGGAAAAATTACTAAACAAGTGATTTTCAAACGTTTCTAATGTAAGTCCAACCTTTAGATGATGATCAGTTCATATAGATAGTGCATTCGCATATAGTGCTAATGCAATAAAATGTAAATTTTCAAAGCTGTATTTTATATTTATGAAAATGTAAAATTTCTTCTAAGACTGAGACTCAATGCTCATAAAATTAATACTTGAGTAAGACATGTGAGACATGTAAAGCAATATAAATTTAATATTTTGTTAAATTAAATTATGCTTTTATAAAGACACCGGGTTTTCATTTATTTCAAATTTGCATTAGAGAGATTTGATCCTCTAAGATCTAGTCTACCTGTTACTGGGATCAAGTCTCCCAGAATAGGGGACACTTGATCCTTTTGGAAAGTTCTGGGAAAATGCAAAAAAAAATATATACTTATGAAGCACTAATAAATATAATAATCAAATAATGAGGAACAGTAGGTAGTTAACAAAATTGCCTACCTATGTACGTTTTGTTTTTATAGAACTAACAATGAGGATCAAGTGTCCCCAGTTTCCCCAAGAGTTTGTGAAAAAAATTAAATTTTAGTCAATATTCTTGCTCCATAGAACCTTCAAATCGCAAAATGTGTACGTTTGTATAAATAATACGCTATGGCCGGTTAAATATGCCGCAGAGTGTATTATTATAGGTAGGTAAATAGAAAATCTAATAGGGCTAGCACAAACTTTTCGAAAAGTCGGTAGTCTCTTCGTATCGTACGTATACATAATAAGGAATTTTAATTTGGAACTTGTGTTTTTTTCATACAAAATTGCTCATAAATACTCAAACGATACTTTGAAACGTTCGTGCTAGCCCTTCTAGTTTGAATGGGCTTCACGAGTTTCCTAGAGAAAGCGATGTCCGACTCCCACGTGGGTGGACTCAGTTTGACAAACAATAATTGTGATCGAAAATCTAAATCGTGTGGTCACTTTATTAGAGTAGGACGCCAATCAAGTTATAGACATCTCACGAGGCTCGAATGCAAGTAATGAGTACGCCATCTAGTTCTTATATACAATATCTTTGATTGTAAGCAACACATTGTAGGTGTTCCCTTTCTCAAACATAAAGAAAAAAAAATCTATAGGTAATACTTAAGTATGTTACTTAATCTAATACAATGGCGTGCGTGATAGTTTCAAATGGTTTTGTACTTAATTTAAATGATTTATTAAGTTTAGTGTAGGTAAGTTTTAATTAACTAACTAGGCTGGCGCAGCGACCCAAAGACAAATTAAGTGTGCCTCGGCCTCCGATAATACTAAGTTTTCCATATCACCTATAGCTTCAAATTCATTAGAAATCGAAAAATTCGTTTCACAAACGGAAAGTATCGCTAAGGTTGGATATAGGTAGAACTGAAACATTTCTCAAAGCGACAAAATTTATGTGCGCGCAATTGAATTTCACAGTTGATTTGACCGGCGCGTTTGAAAAACTCTCGGATTTTCAAATACCTTGGATTGGAACGCATCTGTCAAATAATGGCGGGAAAACATAGAGTCGAATCGACCGCCACAACCATGTTAGGGTCGTAGCACATCGACTGGATTTTGGAAGATTTTCTAACCGGAGACGGCGCCGTTAGCGAGGTGCGCAATATTGATTCAAATGCTTTGCGCGTAGAGATTAAAATAGCTTGGTAGAATTCTAAAACCCTATCTTGATATGGTAAGCCTATTATAGGGTTTTCCGTGATGATAGCGCTTACCGTAGTGAAAAGGTAAGCATATTGATGAGGTAAGCCAATGATGGGCATACCTTATTGATAGGGTTTTTGAAAAAAGCTTATCAAAAAACCCTATCGAAAACCCTAATAAGGGTAACCGGTTCCGGTCCCTGCTTAGGTTTATTGCAGTAACGAAATCGTAAAGATACTTTGGGCTAAAGATCGGAGTAGGTAGAAGCATTTTTTTTACAAATTGTTTGGTGCCATAATCGAGCGAAAAAGATTAGCCACTTTACCTGAAACACGTCATCTCAGCGTTTCATTCCCGGTTGCGTCCTTATGGACTCCATAGCTTAGAGTAGACAGCCACTCAAAGCTCCATAGCCGTAACTTCCCTCGGCTCAGTATACGCCGGTCTTTAGGCGAAGGGTCGCCGCGTGTCAAACATATAGTTATTTATGGGCACCATTCACAAATTGCATCGTGGCCAAACTGATATATTGGAATGTTTTATATGTAAATGCGCCCTAAGACGAATGGCCGCCCCAGAAACTGATATCAAATGATTTAGATCGCCCGGGAAATCTATTAGACGACATTTATTTACGTTCTTACCTATCTAACAACTAAGCATTTAGTTTGTAAATAGGTAGTATATTAATTATTGAAAGCAAAGTCATGAAACCACTGGCTGTTGCTAGACAGACATGCTATGCGGCAAAATATCTGGCTGTATATAAAAAAAAACCTAAATTGACCTTTAAAGGCTAACAATAAAAATAAAACGCACTACCTACCATATAGTAGCCAGGGGAACTACAATTTCACCTTGTGACTAGATAAAAGTACCTAAGTATTGTGCTAGGTACTACATCACAAGTTATTACTTAACAACATTTTAAATGTGGATTTAATTTTTTTAGTTTCGGCGCGTAACGCGATAACTGACATAATATCGCTACTATGATGGGATTAGGCTTAATCACCACGCTTGCCTAATGCGGATTGGTGACCACAAACCTGAGCTATGTTCGAAAAATTCGTAACATACTTATGCTCGACCCGGGAATCGAACCCGGGCGGGACCCCGAGAACACGGCCCGAGAAAAAATATAAGGAGTTATCCATACCCTCCTACCGGGGTGTCAGACGGGTTATGGCGGTCTCTCCTCCGGTGGCAACCGGGGTATACGGACAAACCCCACTCTCATCACCCTCTGGTGATGAGAGCGGGGAGGGGTCATGTGCGGGTTGAAGAACCGCTTTACTTACTTTTTAACGTGGGAGAGCCTCGCTTTGGCATGAATGGGCCGGCTCGACCGGAGTGATACCACGGCCTCACAGAAGACCGGCAGCACCTGCGCTGTTTCGTCGAGTGAGTGAGGGCACCGGAGGCCGAATTAGGGGAAAGGGGGTTAAAAGTTGGCAGCGCACTTGTGACTCTACTGATGGTGTTGCAGGTGTCTATGGGCAGCGGCCATTGCTTACCAGCAGGTGATCCGTCTGCTCGTCTGCCACCTATCACATAAACAAAAACTTCAAGTCACGTCTCTCCCCAGATAACGGACATGACCTACGATTAATGTAAACTATGCCTACGAGGCATGTGACCACCCTATAAACATGTACCAACGATATAAATGGATAAGTATTTAAATATTCCATCTGTCCAGGTAATATCTGTTAGTTGTTAAATTCTAGATCAAGAGAAGTCCGCGCAAAATGACAGGTAGACGTAAGATTTAGTGCCTAGCGCACCTGCGCGCGCGCATTCCTCGTGCGCGTGAGTAACGGGCCCGCTGAAGTTTGGCGCAGCACGACGCGACCTCGCCGTGAGTTATGAGCTCCTCGTGACCAGGGGAGATACAACACTAGTTCTATATTGACCGATGTCAACAAACGTTACGTTGAAAATTGCTTCGCGATAAATTAGTACAGCCAGCCAGCCAGCTCTCTCCGCCAGCCAGCCAGTCGGCTCTGTCCGCTTTCGTCACGTAAGTAAAATGTTCTCTTGTAAAGTAAAATGTTCTCTTCGTCAGAGTAAGTCAAATGTTCTTTTGACTAAGAGAACATTTTACTTACTCTAGCTATGGCTAGCCATAGTCCACTTTTGTGAACCAGCAACTAATACTACCTGACCTACATAGGTGCCTTCCTTGCCAATACCATACAAACCAAAAGTCCCCTACTTATCATTCGTCGTCACCGTCACATCTCTTTTTTATGCATGTTGCACATCATTAGTGGGTACTAGTGTGCTGGATGACCATGCCTAGGCCATATCTGGCCCTCAAAGCTAACATAAAACTTTTCAGTTCAGTTAGGACGAAGTAAACTAAAACGTCAGTGGGTTAAGAACGGGCGCTCGCGCTCGAATTCAAGCATACATCGACATAGATTATAATTATTCAAAACTATTTGAAGTCCCTGATAGCTCTTATGCAACGGCTACTCTTCAACGTATACAGCCCTGAACAGTAGGCTTGCAGGTATAGCTTCTAGGTAGGTAGGAATTCACTTAAATTCATGGTCATCAATACCCGTGATTCGCTGCTCCAGAGTCCTTGTGTACAGTGCGGTAAGAATTCGGCCGCCAGCACTCCACGCGCGAAAAAGTTGGAAGAATCGACCCGGGAAAGTAATACTTACCTACTTAACATTAAGTAGGAAGTTTTTGACCAGAAAGTGTGACGATCTTGCTTTAGATTTTTTATAGAAGCGCACTATTCCAAGATGCATCTTTCGGTGAAGCTCAGTTTAAGTAGGTACTATTTGGCAAAATATTTCATACACAATTTTCAAGTAAGCCAAGTCAGCTATAGACGCTGTTTTAAAGTCTGTGAGCTTAGCTCATTGGCTTACTTGAAAATTGTGTATGAAATATTTTGCCAAATAGTACCTACTTAACGTCGTAAGGCCCAGACAGCAGACACAATAGAAAATCATTTGTTTTTGCCTCGTATGAGGCTTTTGGGTCGTACGACGTTAAATCTTTTGTTGAAATATTTAACAGCTGACCTTAATGACGGTAAGTAAACCTAAACCAACCTAAACTGTCAATCCTTTGTCAGTCATCAGTCCGGCCGGGACTGCGACAAAGTGCCGGGACGCAAAATTCTACCGTGAATGACTACCGATGGGACCACCCTCCCCCTTCGTAGACCATATGATGAGCCATACGATGATCATAGGTCCCGTTTTGTGGTCAGTTTAGTTTAGGTAAACCCCACCTTTAATGGCAAAGTGCTCCACACACTTATTTGCCGCCATCGCGCGCGCAGGCGTCATTTCCAGTGTTTTTCCAAACCGGCCGAGATTGGACAGCAGCCGCGGCTCCCAACATGTTTACACGGCTTATCACGTGCTTGGGGCGCCGCTCTGACGTCATCCTGACGGTGTTGCTACTTTTTGTAACTTTATCCAGTTTAGTAGTTTTGGTTACCCGTTCATATACCTACTTATTTAAAACCGAGATAGCCTGAGTAGATGAATTATCTGTCTTTATGTGTATAGTCTGCAGCATGAAACAATAACGATAACCTTGAGTGCGCAGAAACTAATTTAGTAGAAAGTCTTCTTTTTTACAAGTGCGCAAAATAACGGTCATAGCTATTGTTAGATGCCGCCGACTATAATTCCCGGTTACGTCCAAAGGTGTCGATTCCTGAATCCTGATTTAGGGGAGTAAATACAATGAAGCGATTATCCTCTGACCTTCGACTGAATCGTTTCAGAAATTGTCTGAAACCTGCAGCTTTACATCTTACATAAAGTACTTACTAAATTATGGCTGATAGATACGAAAAATTCATGTTCATTGATACCTACTTATTCGATATTTGTTACAAATTAGAATTATTTTTTTATAACACATACATACAGACTATTTACTTATGTAAATATTAGCTAACACTATCTACGCCTAGACAATAGATACTATATTTTATAACATTCAAGTTGCATTTAAAATAATGTTAAGACTACTTTAGTAGAAACACGAATGCGCGCTCTGTAATCACCAGTGTGTCGATTTTCTGGTTACCTAATTTAGCGCACGCGCGGTTATCTCCACTGTTTGCCCCCGAACAGCTGTTCATCCAGGCCATAATTTCAGTTTTACACTTTGTTTGTAAATAATCTACGTTACTATGGACTTCCTCGACAAAGTAGTGCTGATAACGGGTGCCAGCTCCGGTATAGGAGCCGCTACTGCCATTCACTTTTCAAAACAGTCAGCAAAACTCGCCCTAGTTGGCCGGAACGAGAAAAACTTGAAAAGAATTGCCCTATATTGCGAAAAAAATAAAGGAATCGCTCCTCTGACCATTGTTGGTGACGTCACTGACGATGCGGTCGCAGCAAGGGTTGTAAGCGAGACTACGGAACACTACGGGAAACTGGATGTGCTGATCAACAATGCCGGCATTATCGAAATGGGCGGCATCAAAAACTCAAACATGGAGATTTACGACCGAGTGATGTCGACAAACTTGAGGTCCGTTTATCACTTGACAATGTTAGCCTTGCCACCGTTGATAGACAGCAGAGGTACTATCGTAAACATATCTTGTCTCGCCGGCCAGAAAATCAGTTCTATGGCCTTGGCTTACAACATGTCAAAGGCTGCGCTTGATCATTTTACCAAATGCGTCGCCCTGGAATTGGCGCCGGATGGCGTTAGAGTTAACTCCGTGAACCCGGGGTTCGTCAAAACAAATTTACTGAAAAATATCGGTCTGAGTGATGATCAGCTGGAACTGTTCGTGAAGAATGTAGTGGGCAAGACACCGCTCAAGAAGCCAGTGGAAGGCGACGAGGTGGCGGCCCTGATCGCGTTCTTAGCCGGTGATAAGGCTCGTAGTATTACAGGTTGCAGTTATATTATAGACGGGGGAAGTTCATTGAGTTAAATGATAATTTTTGTACTGAACAATGTATTAATTTATTTTGTTACCTATCTTGAAATTCATATAGGTACCTACCTATTTATGTAAAGGTCTTAAATGCGGAAGAGCCGAAAAAAATAAGTAAAAGAATTAGAAAATAATCTAGTCAAATGATCATTAAGATAACAAATTTAGCCATAAGATAATATCTGCTGGCTTGATATTACCTACTTATAAGATTAATGTAAATATATTTATATCTTAAAAACATTGTTTTATTTGAGATTTCATTCATTTGCATAATGCAAATTAATTTTTGTGCAATAGGTGTCCAGGTAAATAAAATGTGTCAATAAAGCCATGAAATCAATTGATAGCGCCACTGCCGCTTCTGTCATTGATTGTGGTAACGCCCTTGGTTATAAAAGATGCAAATTCCGTTACCTAGTTCTCCAAAAATCAGTTTTCAAAAGACTTTCTTGACGCATTATACCCTATCTGGATAAAACTTTGCTGAATCTATAGTGCAATCGTCGCAATACCGAATAGGGAAAACAACTACCTACCTACCTAACATTTATGCAGTCTCTTCCTGCCCTATTTGGATAGCTCGGAGACATGTATAATCGTTAAAAAAGGATTTATGATATTTATGAATAGAAACAGATAATACATCAACCATCGTACAAAAACTGAATAGCATTGAAAATGTTCGCACAGTTATTTCACGTATGGGAAAAACATAGATAGTTTCCCGTATTTATTACTTTTTCTCGCTGTAAATTGCACAATAAAATACATTAAAATACGATCATAATCTACCTTCCACTCAGCTTAAATCCTTCACAGCAATCGGGAATGAATAGAATCGCCTGGTACAAATAAAAACAATCGTACGCCCCTCCTTATACGGCAATATCTCGGGTGGATATCTCAAATACTTTTTACTGCGTTCAAATGAAATATTCAGTAATGTCGTAAAACCAGTATGATTTTCTCGTCAATCTGAACACAAGTGGAGATTAAGTGCAAAGACCGAAGCGGCACGTGGCGGTGCCTCTACATAGTTGACGCTAGGAAGGACTCACGGAAATATGCGGTCTAGATTTAGATAGGCAAGATAGTCGATAGGAATAAAAATGTTCGTAGATAGAACATGGAATTTTCTAACAAATATTGCATTCACTTAATTTATGATGAAGGCAGGTAAAAGAAAAATGCTTGTACTGATGAATAAATACATTGATAAACAATACTATTAACTAAAAGAATGGGATATCGTACCCATTTGCATAATTTTTAAACGATCGTTTATCAAAGTAGAACTAAAGTATCACAATACGAATAGGTATTACGATTCCAATGCTCGTTATTCACTTGTCAGTTATTATTTCGCAACGCTTCTATAGTTTTTAAATAAATTAACTAAATAGAGCGTTATGTAAATTTTTACCTAATTTAGCACATAAATCAGGTTACATATTCCAAAATGTGCATATCAGTAACATATTACGCGCCATCAGACATCAGGGGATGTAGCTCAGTGGTAGAGCGTTCGCTTTGCATGTGAAAGGCCCCGGGTTCGATCCCCGGCATCTCCAATTTTTGTCGTGTATTTGAAATGGGATATTTATAACATTTTCCTAATCTACTACCTACCTACATGAAACGTGCAGTGTATTCTGAACGATGCATTATATTCTGATATTTTAAACTTGGTATAACATTGACATTTTTATCAATCTTTCGAAAAACCTATTTTGGTTGATAACAGACAACGGTATTAATGATTTGTTTGTTTCTCAATGATCTAAGAACCAGGAAATTTATGCCCTAATGATCTCTAGTACGATCATGAATTATCTCGTTTTGGCCGATAGGTGAATTGTTAGTCAAAACTGCTAGAGTTGGCGTTTGTAATTTAATTATGTAAATTAACGAATTAAATGAGTTTATAGATATTCCTACGATAAGTTTTATTGATGTTCCTTCTTGTTAAAAGGATTCCTGTATGACATTAATATAATATAATAAAAACCAGTTAAATTTTTCCTTTTTTTAATAGTTTCTTAGGATCAAGTCAGAACTATCCAGCCGATGTACTCAGTAGAGTATCATAACAATATTATTAAATGCATACACAAAATGGACTCTATTACATTGGAGGCTGAGATAAATCAGTACTTGTAGCGTGACATTTCTTTGGTCATTACTTTACGAACTGACTGTAGATACTGAACAATAAACAACAAAGTATAAAACATGTCACTTCCAGCCATGAATATACAAAGGTCAAAATTTAAATGGTTGCTACTAAAACTCTATAAAATAATTAAAAAATATATCTACAGCCTAATAAGGGAACCGATACATCCAGTCATTAACTAAAACATGACATGTCAAACAATTTATTTATTTACGATGACAAATAATTTAATAATTAATAGGTACAATAAATAATCAAATCAAAATCAGCGTGACAATTATCCACTCATATCATGTACCGAATAAAGACAAAAGGAAATCCAGCTTTGCAATCAGATGGCTTTTACATAGGAATGAATATCGAATTACATCAAGTCGATCAAGAAATAGTAATATTTACATACATTGAATTTTATCGATTCTCTAACGATCCTTGAACACGATTCGATTACTACACAATAATCACTGGCTTACCTGACGGCTACTCTAGCAACACTAGGTATACGATGAACACATTGTAAAATTCCAAAATATCTAAAATTATCTTTAACATCTGCTTTTAGAATCTCAAGATTTCTTGTACGCTAGGGAAACTGGAGTCCGAATTGATTCACAATCAGCTCACTATATTAAAGTGAACAGAACTAATTACATACTAATATGTATAGATACGCAATTTATTAAGATTAAAAGAAATAAAACAGAAAATCTCCCGTTAACGCTATGTAACTAACATTATAAATTGTACAGGAGATCAAATGGATTTGCCTTCCAGTTTTCCAAAGGCAAGGTTTGTTCTAAGATACGATTACAAGATTTAGTACATCACATCAGTCGATAATACTTTAAACATATACACTGGAAACATTCTCAAAAACTGATCAATTAACACTTGTAGTCGCTTGCAAAATCGCCCCGCCCCATTGATAAAACATACTGCTAAAAATCACGAAAGGTTTTAAAAATATTACACAAGGCACTCCAGAGCATTTCACTCCTTGAAAAAATGGAATGCATTATTTATGTAGCTAGTATGTATAGGTACGGCAATTTTAAATATAGCGGGATAAGCACTGAGTTATTTCAACCTGTCAAATGCCTTCACACGATTCTTACCTTAAAGATGAGTTTCGGATCATGAAATTCAACGAGTACATAACCTTAAGTGTGGCTGTCTATACGTTCATAAACACATTGATCAGTTTTTGAAAAACATTTGAATACAAAGTGAATCGCCAACATGTTTGTGGATATAACCAAAGCAAAGGGCAATGTCGATTTGATTAATTTTACTAGAATTATTATAATACTTACAATTTTTTTAGAATATAGCAAAGATTTGTTTTAAATTAGGTACTTATTGCAATTAAGTAAAAATATCTGCTTCATATATCTAAGATTCTAAAATATCAAAGAAAGCAAAAACATGCTGACGATTTCATATGCCCTCTTAATGATTGCTAATCAGAAATCAGTCACTTGTTCTCTTTACAAACATAAAAGAGAGATCAAAGATATTAAATCTGATTAGATCCTAATATAAAAGGAGCTCAAGTTTACAATGTCTGAGAACATTTCCAAAGTTACTACGCAGAGTAACTCTAACGTTAATACATAAAATAGTTAAGGCTACAACAATTTCATAGAAATATATATGGTACAATCACATTGAACACCGAAACCAGATTCTATTAATCGTTCATAAAGTACCTAATTCATTTTATATTTTTTCCATTTTTTTATTACATTTAATTATTATCCTCACATTAGAAGAAATGAATCGTTTTGAGCAGCGGGGTTACCCTAATACGTAACTCACGCAAAAATGTAAAATGCTAAGTAATTTGTTCGGAAAATTCAGTAAATCCATCAATGAAATCAAGTCTTAAAATCATATATAGAATTGGAATCAGAGGAAAATTGCGTGTCGGAGACATATTGAAGCAGCCCCTAAGGAATGTCAAGACAGCACAGCGACAAGGCTGGACACGAGCACTACCGTTCGGTAACGGCCGAGCGACATCTCGACAGACCGCTTCACTCGCCAGAAACATTCGATGACACCAACTGCTACGCAACACACTGTAAGCTCATCGCCACACACTGTCACTCCATCAGTAACTAACCGTGATCACAGTTCACTCGCGATTTGAGGCGGGAGATTCGCATCACTCGTTAATTTGGAGGATGATGTAGATGCGGGGCCGGCGGGCGCGTCCGCTCGGGTCGGCGCGACGCCGGGCGGCGGCGGCGGCGGCGGCGGCGGCGGCGCGGAGGCAGCGGCGGCAGAGGCTCGGCTACGCGCGCGGCTCGAGCACGGGCGGGGGCGCGGGCCGCGGCAGGGCGTCGCCGCAGAGGCGGGGCGGCGCCGCGGCGACGACAGCGGCGAGGGCCGAGGGCGTCGCACAACACTCGCGCTCCAGCGATGTGACGGAGGGCACTGAGGGCCGCTCCGAGGCGGCCGGCGACGGCGCGTCCACATCATTCTGCAACGATCCAACGCGCTCAGCTGAGGCGCCGCCCGCTACAACACCAGGGATCGCCGGGGCGCGGGGCCGGAGGGGGAGGGGGGGAGGAGAGGGGCACCGTTACTCACTCGCTACCGACTCTGTCGCGCCACAAACGCTCGCTCCCTGTCTCACTTTTGTCCCTTTCTTCAGACACTCGTTTGAATACAACCCGTAATAGTACGAAGGAATTTTGACTTTGAGACAGTTAGCTGACGTTTGTGAAGCGGCACGTACGGACTAAGATGTTCTGTGCTGATGATCATGTTATGATAGTACGGATGACGTAATTGAAAATCTATAAAAACAAGATTCTGACTAGATAAAGTATATTTGAACTAAAAAACTCAAAATAACGTGACAAAATAAATTGACTAGATGTATTTCTAAATTAAACTTAACTTAGTAGTTATTTGAGATTTAGTTGCGGAAGCATTTTAGCTCAGTGAAACAAAGAAAGCTCTGATACTGAAAATGGAAGCAACGACTATTGATTTTGGTTGGATGACTGTTTCAACTCTAAATAAAGATACGATGAAGTGGTGCAGTTCGGTACTGATATGTTAAATCCAATCATAGGTTGAACTTAATGGATTTAATATATTTGGCTAGCACGGGCTAAAGTTCAGGTATAGTAGGAGAAGAATGAACATCGGCCCGTGTCTAGTGGAGATGACAACAATCAGCACATTTCGCGAGTTGACTGGTGCGTATATCAGGTAAGCCCATCCACAGACACGCATGCATCGTAGGTCACGGAAGCTAAGGTACTTATCAAAAAATATCTCGTAACAATTTTGACAACCAATTCTAATGAAAACAAAAAACTGTGTAGGCATGCTCATAGTATAAGTTTTAAATTTTTATTACCAATTTCGCGTACCCATGCATACCATATTTTGATGAAAGTATCATGCAAGGAGCATGAATCCATCCATAGCACGCATCTATATAGGATTGAAATCTTCATAACTAGAATCGGTTTTATAACGATTATACGCAAAAAAAAACGAGTTGGTATAAAATCTACTCTACAAACTTGTAAGTAATTACTAATAGAGTGCTAAACAGCTTATAATATGAAATAAAGAAAAATGTTAGTTATGTATTAGAAAAAGATAAAACCACATCAAAAATTAAAAAAAATATAAATACGAACAACAATTACTCCAGACTATTTTCTATATAGTCCATTCGAATGTAAAGTTCCTTATAGTAAAGGGTATTCGTATTGGTAAGGTTATAGCTATTTCTCGGGTTATATTTTCCTAGAATCTACTCTAGGCGTGGGGTGTTGGCGAATGGTGTAAGCAGGGTGAAGGAAGCGGCTCCGTAAGCAAGTGAGTAAATAAATATTATAAAATAACACATAGTAAAGTATAAATACATAGAATAACTAATAAAATTGAGTCAAATACATAATCAATATACATAATTTACATTTTGAACTGCCTACTACCTATAACAATACTAATCTATAAAATCCGATGTGTTCTATTTGTGACAACAATATAATTGTATTTTAGCTACCTAAAGCGACAACTTGTATTTCAATAATAGCTATACTTTTACAAAATACGATAAAATATTAAAAATACCGCACATAGCTATACTAATAATGTAAACTGCTACGTCGACAAAATATACCTTTGGCACCGTTTATCACTTAATATTTACCTGCCACAATGCTGTTTGCACCTAGATAATAGAACCGTTATACAATTAATTACTATTTCAACAGGTACGCTACATTATCTTCATACCTACCATAGACACTAGACACGGACATTTTAAAAAACCTAAACTCTAAACATTAACACGTAACAGGTTTGCATAAACTTTGATAAAAGATTCAAAAATAGTTAATTGCACTTTAACTTGTAATAAAATCTATAAATATAAAATGGCCTCATGCTTTATTTACATTGGATCGGTAACGACATCATTCGCATTAGTTCTAAACTTTTAACGGCTTACAACAATAAATTAAAATCATTAAAATTTTCCTATTACGATTTACCACATACACCGAAAACATTTTAAGAAAATAAATCCAATTGCTATAAACTCTAAACTTGATCATTTTCCTGTATACATTTTTCTATTAATAACAAATTATCTAGCACTAACACATAGCACAGGTAGTTTCTAGCCGTCAACTGTTTGGTACGCTAATCTGTCAACTTCCGAACGTCTATTGTTTCTATGGGCCATAGACATAAAAACTGCTAATATAAGTTCTCTGGTAGCCACAAGGGAATACGGCCTGCTTGTCCGTTCGTCTACGCACTTACTGTGAGCGACTTGCTTACAACCCAAGTACGCACGCCTGAGCGCGCTAGTCACTTTGCCCTGACAATCAGCCACAATCCAACAGTTTAATAACAATAAAGAGCCTAATTTAAAGAAAAAACCTAGAAAGAGAAAAACAAATGCCATAATAAAAAGTTTCTAACTCGTAGTTTTTAAATATTGCGTAGCCAAATTCTATTTCATCGCAATAATATCAAGGTTTAAAAATGTTTTATTCTTTTAAATCACGTTACATTCCCAGAATCCTACATGAAATTGAAGGTTACTACTGGTGCTGTTGTATTCATATCAGCTTAGCGACCAATCGAAATTTATTTTAGAACATTAATTATATTATGTTCTTGAACATATTAAACTCGAATATTGCATTACAGAACATGCATAAAAATATAGTAAATATTCTATGAGATTATACTCACTACTAAAAACTTTGGAAACCTGCAGTTGGATCCAACACCTATCAATTTAATAAAAAAACGCAAATAAAAATTATAACTGGGAATGTTCGTGAAACTAGTCGCCGAAAAATTCTTAAAAAATGCTTCTCTTTTAAATAAAAATATAGTAAAGATTATAGAAAAACATGCTGGATTAACATAAAGGGTTCTCACCACACTAAGTCCAGCTCTGCCCTGTAATTCATAACACCGTATGATTCTAAACACCTAATATCCTAACTTCTACTCCTAAACAAAATGGCAGTGATTTCTCTTAAACCCTAACAATATAATATAATATATTATGTACATTGTACACGGTAAATTTGAAAAAACAAATTAACCTTATATATTTATACGCAAAGAGGAAACAAAATAGAAATATAGATACGAGTAATAATGAAACTATACATATTATGTATAACACATCCGTTTGCCACCTTCGCGATATATTTTGAAACTATATTATTCTTCATTTTATAGTTAAAATGCATGATAAACTTCTTTAGAAATATTATATAAATATAATTTTGTAAAATTATTTAAATTAATTAATATACGATAAATCACTTACGAAGCCTTATAAAAATCTGATAATAAATTAATATTAACCCCATGTGCTATTTTATTTATATACAAAAATAAAAGTAAATGAAGATACTAGAGAAATCGGGAAGGTCGCAAACTTTAGGCCACTATCAAATCCGCAGTCTATGAGACGGTTAAAACTCAAAAATTAAATAGTATATATTTACAAACAAGGATAAGTATTTAAAGAGAGATTTATTCACTTTAATTTGCCGTATATGGAATGCCTATGCGCGTCAGCGTACTCAACGTCTACAGATAATGTATAAATTAATCTGCCATCCCAAGCACAATTACTTCTGCGCCGCGACTCTGGTAGTATGCGTTGATATATTTGATTGTTTAGAAAAAGTCAGAGGCGGTGCGCCTCTTGAACGCTTCCGCCTCGACTCTTGAGTGTGTGTGCGACACGCCTAAGTGATTAACCATACATTTGGACCCGCTATCTCAGCTAATAGAAAGTGAAAGTGCAGATGAGGGTACACCCTCGGCCAATACAGGTCTTTTCATGTACAAATCACATTCATGGAACACATTACCCGAATTCCATAACTGTACGCAACATAAGTTGTTCTGTAGATTTAAAATGTATAATAAATGTATAATAAAATTCGAAGAATAATCATGTTTGCAACCGCTAATAGACCACAAATTTGAAGGTGACCTAAACAGTATTCGTAGACAGTGGAAAACAAAGTAAGAGCGGAAAAGCCGCAGAAAAACGCCGAACCGTCCCAACGATGCCGAGCTTGGGGGTCTAAGCGAACGGTCTCATGTATACTACCATTACCAGCTTCTCCGCAAACCGCTGTTATCGCATTTCATAGGTATCCAGCACATAAACAGTAAAAGATTATAGCTAAAATGAGAATCAGCAAAATACATTAAATGCAAAATCTTCAACTAACACAAGTTTTACCTAAATTTTCAAACTAAAAAACCCTTTGTAGGTTATGTGCTAAATACTGTAGTTATTGCAATTCATTCGGGCACGTTTATTCTGGGTTTCTTCAGTAAACTTACATGAATCAAAATATGCGTTTCTATAGATACTAATGAACAAACGAATTGAGAGACTACAGTTACGAAGCTTGTAGAAATAAACTTCTGAGGCACTTATTAAATGAATGAATGTATTAATTAAAGAATGAATGAACTAATGACTGATTGAATGAATGAAGTTAAACTACTAGGACAAATGAGAAAAGAAATCCCACCTCCCCCACATACAAGCAGTTTCCTCAATAGGAGAACATGAAAACATACCTCATCGTACTCGTATGTCGTAAGCCAATAGTTTGCCCACTGTGGAGTAAGAAAATACAAAGCTTGTCTACTGTACCAGGGGTGAATACTACTATATTATAATTTTGTAAAAATATTTAAATTTAATTAATATACGATAAATCACTTACGAAGCCTTATAAAAATCTGATAATAAATTAAATATTTAACCCCATGTGCTATTTTATTTATACCAAAATAAAAGTAAATGAAGATACTAGAGAAATCGGGAAGGTCGCAAACTTTAGGCCACTATCAAATCCGCAGTCTATGAGACGGTTAAAACTCAAAAATTAAATAGTATATATTTACAAACAAGGATAAGTATTTAAAGAGAGATTTATTCACTTTAATTTGCCGTATATGGAATGCCTATGCGCGTCAGCGTACTCAACGTCTACAGATAATGTATAAATTAATCTGCCATCCCAAGCACAATTACATTCTGCGCCGCGACTCTGGTAGTATGCGTTGATATATTTGATTGTTTAGAAAAGTCAGAGGCGGTGCGCCTCTTGAACGCTTCCGCCTCGACTCTTGAGTGTGTGTGCGACACGCCTAAGTGATTAACCATACATTTGGACCCGCTATCTCAGCTAATAGAAAGTGAAAGTGCAGATGAGGGTACACCCTCGGCCAATACAGGTCTTTTCATGTACAAATCACATTCATGGAACACATTACCCGAATTCCTTAACTGTACGCAACATAACTTGTTCTGTAGATTTAAAATGTATAATAATAATAGAAAATTCGAAGAATAATCACGTTTGCAACCGCTAATAGACCACAAATTTGAAGGTGACCTAAACAGTATTCGTAGACAGTGGAAAACAAAGTAAGAGCGGAAAGCCGCAGAAAAACGCCGAACCGTCCCAACAATGCCGAGCTTGGGGGTCTAAGCGAACGGTCTCATGTATACTACCATTACCAGCTTCTCCGCAAACCGCTGTTATCGAATCATAGGTATCCAGCACATAAACAGTAAAAGATTATAGCTAAAATGAGAATCAGCAAAATACATTAAATGCAAAATCTTCAACTAACACAAGTTTTACCTAAATTTTCAAACTAAAAAACCCTTTGTAGGTTATGTGCTAAATACTGTAGTTATTGCAATTCATTCGGGCACGTTTATTCTGGGTTTCTTCAGTAAACTTACATGAATTAAAATATGCGATTCTATAGATACTAATGAACAAACGAATTGAGAGACTAGTTACGAAGCTTGTAGAAATAAACTTCTGAGGCACTTATTAAATGAATGAATGTATGAATTAATTAAAGAATGAATGAACTAATGACTGATTGAATGAATGAAGTTAAACTACTAGGACAAATGAGAAAAGAAATCCCACCTCCCCCACATACAAGCAGTTTCCTCAATAGGAGAACATGAAAACATACCTCATCGTACTCGTATGTCGTAAGCCAATAGTTTGCCCACTGTGGAGTAAGAAAATACAAAGCTTGTCTACTGTACCAGGGGTGAATACTACTATATTATGACTTTATAATAATCCCATTATTTAATTTGAGTTCGTAATTAAATATAACGAACATAAACTAAATGTGTAGTTATGATTACTTGATTACCTACTGATTGTTTATGTTCTACGAACTTACATTTCGTCGAATATTACCTATATACCGACACATAATGTCATAAAATAGGTATTCTGTACATAAAAAATCCGATCGTTTCAATGAAGTTGTGTTATTTCAAGGATTGAAGACTAATATTGTGAAATAATTTGTAGACGTATACATCCTAATATTATAAATGGTAAAGTGTGTCTGTCTGCCTGCCTGTCTGTCTGTCTGCCTGCCGTCTGTCTGTTGGTCTGTCAGTCTGTCTCTGTCAGTCTGTCAGTCTGTCAGTCTGTCAGTCTGTCAGTCTGTCAGTCTCAGTCCTGTCAGTCTGTCAGTCTGTCAGTCTGTCTTCTGTCCAGTCTCTGTCAGTCTGTCCTCTGTCTCTGTCTGTCTGTCTGTCTGTCTGCCTGTCCTGTCTGTCTGCCTGTCGTCTGTCTCCTGTCTGTCTGTCTGTCTGTCTGCCTGTCTGTCTGTCTGTCTGTCTGTCGGTCTGTCTGTCTGTCTCTGCCTGTCTGTCTGTCTGTCTGTCTGTCTGTCAGTCTGTCAGTCTGTCCGTCTGTCTGTCTGTCTGTCTGTCTGTCTGTCCGCAGTCAGTCTGTCAGTCTTTTCAGACAGGCAGAGACGGAGGGATAAAGTTATCCTATGATTTCGTTGTCTCTTTTGAGCTCCGGGACCGTAAAAATAGTGTTAATCACATACAATTAACTGTCAAAAGTTAAATTAGGCGCTTATGCCAAATAGACACGATTTATATCATTCATAAGTAATTAGTAAGTCTTTTTAGCAACGAAAATGAAAAGAGGATAAAAGGTACAGGACAGGTGGCTATGAATCGGACTCAGGTGACTGCACTAATATTTACAGTCACTTCTAATGATGCAATTATCGATTAATCGTTAACTCCCGCCCGAAATTTCCCTTTGTATTTATAGGATATGCTCGCAAAAAGAAATTAGACAACCATCGCCGTCCATACGCTCTCACTTCGTTTCGGGGCCAAATTTTTCAAATGTCCAAAAGTTCAAATATTCGCCAATAGATGGCGCTGAGTGTCAATTATCGCGCTAGTATTTCGTGTTTTCGGGTTCCCTATAAGCCTCGTCGTTTTTGTAGTGTCTATGGGATATCTACGGGCGTTGTCATGGTTACTTTGGTTAGTGTGATATATTGTTATGGCCGGTTATCGAAGTTTTCCTTTACTTTACCAAGAATCCTTTAGTTTTCTGCAGATTTAACCTCTAGATTTTTATGATCGAACCGTCATTTGCTTTTGAATAGACCCTACATGGAATGCAACAGTCCGAATCCCGAACGCGCCCAAATGAATTGCAAGATGACCCTCTATGCCATCACCACAGCTGGCTGAGTGTGAGCAGCGCGGACAGTAAAGCGACCAGCAGCCGCAGCCACACGCCCAGCGCGCCCCCCACGGTTACCTTGAGCGGGACCGGCGGCGAAAATGAAAAGAGGATATGAGGTACACGCTATGAACCGGGCTCAGGTCACTGCGCCAAAGGTATCGATCGATCAATCGTTAACTTCCGCCCGAAATCACTCATACTACCTACCTACTACATGTGTTCATAGGGCATGACTCTCAAAAAGAAAATAGCTATATTATGCAATCACTACGTTTCGGGACCAAATTTGTCAAAAAGTTCAAATATTCGCCAATAGATGGCGCTGGGTGTTAATTATATCGCGCTAGTATTCGGTGTTTTCGGGTTCCCTATAAGCCTCGTCGTTTTTGTAGTGTCTATGGGATATCTAGGGCGTTGTCCATGGTTACTTTGGTTAGTGTGATATATTGTTATGGCCGTTATCGAAGTTTTCCTTTACTTTCCCAAGAATCCTTTAGTTTTCTGCAGATTTAACCTCTAGATTTTTATGATCAAACCGTCATTTGCTTTTGAATAGACCCTACATGGAATGCAACAGTCCGAAACCCGAACGCGCCCAAATGAATTGCAAGATGACCCTCCTATGGCCGAATCAACCACAGCTGGGCTGAGTGTGAGCAGCGCGGACAGTAAAGCGGCCAGCAGCCGCAGCCACACGCCCAGCGCGCCCCCCACGGTTACCTTGAGCGGGACCGGCGGCACCTCCAGGTGGTACCCGATGTCGCACAGGTTGCGGAGCAGCTCCAAGCCTGGAACGTCACCCAACGTGATATTTGAAAATCTATCTATCTATACATTGTATAGCAGGTTTACTGCCTCGGTGGCGCAGTGGGTAGTGACACAAAATAATTACACACAGTTAGACTCAGCCTGATTTTGAATTTAGAAGAGTTCGTCGACATATGCTAGGGTTGTTGCGCGGCATGAGTACATAAGCGCGCGGCCTCTGTGGTAGAGGCCGCGCCTCGACAGTTTGACAATCTTATGTCATAGGCTAGGATTAATGTGTGTTTTTAAACTTTCGCGTTGCATTATACAAATACTTCACATAAACGGGACTAAACGCGACGAAAATTAATAAGTACATTCTAGCACTTACTGCTTGACGTTTCGACTGCGTTACAACAGCCGTGGTCACAAGCGAACTGTTCGTCCCGTTTATATGAAGTATTAGGATTAATGTGGTCGAAAAGGCGTATTTCCCCTAGTTAGTGCGCATGCGTGAGTACATGACACGTTTTTAGCTCTTAGTGGGCAGCCTCCTTTCTGTGTGTAATTATTTTGTGGTAGTGAGTCGCACTTTAAGGGTGCGTTTCCATAGAAGCGGAGCTGCGTAGAGTTGAGTAGAGACTTGTAAAAATTTACCAACCACGTTGCTCAAAATACACATCTCATCTCTGATTAGCAACGTGATTGGTCAATTTTTACAAGTCTCCGCTCAACACCACGCAGCTTCTGCCATGACTGCGCTAAGAGTCCCGGGTTCGATACCCGAGTCAGGCCAAAAATTAGTACCTGAGCAATCCGAAATTCAAAAATTCTCAGTGACAGCCCGAAGTCTGGAAGCTGGCGGTCTTATACCCCCGTGCCTCCAAAAGCACGTTAAGATGTTGGTCTGCGCCCGATCTCATTACGGTCGTGTCACACTCGATGTCTCATCGAAATATGAGGGTAAGAGAATAGAGAGTGCACCTGTATTTGCGCACACACTTGTGCACTATAAATGTCCTGCGTCAATGGCTGATCGTTTAGATTCTTCGCTTCTCACGTCTCACTTAAGCCAAAAAGAGACAGATGATTATATAATATTATATTTTTTATTTATAAAATGACAAATCAAATCCATCGCATTGCAAATCCTGGCATAGTTAAATTGACGCATCCTTTGAGTATCGATTGCCTTTTTTAGAAAATGTTGATAAAAACTACTTGAGATGTAGCAAGAAAAAATTCGTTATTATGTTATCAAAAAAAATTATCTCAAAATCAAATCCAGCCCTAAATATTGAAAAAACAAAAACAATATTTTCCAGGACAAAAATTTGGAGATGCCGGGGATCGAACCCGGGCCTTTCACATGCAAAGCGAACGCTCTACCACTGAGCTACATCCCCAGATATTACATTCGGTGAAAATCGCGACTAGCTTCCGTGTATGCCTTAAACAGCCGCATCATAATGTGGTAAATGGTAATGTAATGATTATATTCGCATATAAATGAGTTCGTTCCACATGTGTAAATAATTGATTAAAACTATTTTTCAAATTGAATGTCGTTAATGTTTTTGACTTCACATAATATTTTCTGCATCAAAAATTCAGACGGTGTAATGTCTGCCCTTTTTGTCGGACTAAACTGGGTGAATACGGCTTTTGTGGTCCTTCGAGTCGGGATCATTTACAGGATGATGTGACTCACGGGTCCCTATAGCCGGCGTAGTCTCCTAGCGTTAACTTACCACTTGTAATGGAATCCTGTGAGTTGGTTATATCCGGATATAACCAGCGACCTATGGATTTACAGTTCCCCCAGCGTTCCCAGTCCCAGTTCATCATATTGTCTACGATATGGGGGTCCCTCGTCGGCTCGTCATATTGTTTTCGAACAGCTCGTCATTTTTCTTAACGTCTTAAGACTATTGTGTACGCTATTTTCTATTGGCCTTATGACGTTAAATCAACTTCCCACAAAACCGGGAAATTTTCCGTCTGAGCGCTTCGTTTCGGAACAAGAGGACAGTTGACTATAAAACGGGACATTTCCATTCAAAATTGTACGAATGGTTTAAGTTGAAGTATGACGCGACTCACCCGGGTCCCTGTTGTCGGCGTAGCGCGCCTCCCAGGCGTCGAACAGGCGGTTGTAGTAGCGCGGGCCGGCCAGGTAGCCGAGGTACTTGTGCGTGTGGCGCGTGGGGAACACGCGCTCCATGTCCCCGGACTGCGTGAGCTCGTCCTCCGCTTGGATCAGGTGCCGCACGTCGTCCGGGGTCAGGGTGGACAGGATGTCCCGGAGGTACTGGACGATACAAACATTTATCTATACTATTTATTGAGATAACTTCTATAGATAACCACTAAACTTATACATCTGAAATAACGAAAATACGTCGCGATTGAATCGATAAACAGCGCCATCTATTGGCAAATATTACGAACTAATTAACAGCAAAACTTAGTGAGGGCGGGGAGTCAAATATTTTCAAATATATAAACACCGCAAAATTTATTCGTAACTCGAAGAACAAAACATTTGCGCGATGTAATCAACACACAACGGCCACTCTATTAACAAGTTTTGAGGCCACTATAGCAACCTTTAAACTCCGCAATGGGGAGGACAGCGGGCCGCTAGTTACATCGGATACAAAGCTACAAATAAATTTAATAATGACGCTCGTGTTATAGGCTTGTAATGGGAACGGTTTCACCCTCCAAACCATTTTAAAATCTGAAATAGTAAACATGCCTTGTCTAAGTGAACTTCATGACATAGACAACAACATACAGATTTTAAAAGTTGAGAAGCTAAATTTGAAGTAGTAGACAATTATAGACTACTGGCCCGTGTTAAAAAAATGATGGGTCATTTGAACCACCAGATGACCTATGTAGAACGATATAAGAGCATAAAATATAAGATTCAGCATTATGCCGTCACTTGTAAGCTGTCCAACTGAGTGCAGGTGAGAATTCAAAAGTACAGGTAGAGTGGGTATATTTTGGTCATATATTTTTGTACGGCATTCTTACTTATCGATAGATCCATGAAAAATAATAAGACAACGCGTAGTGCCGTACAAAAATGGTGGTCCAAAAAGTTCGGATTTTTCTTTTGATTTTCCGACAATTTCCAGGGTGAATTTGATCATTTGATTTTGTACGGCATCAGCTTCATGCTATTTCAGTACTGCTTCTAATACATTATTCCGCAACGCCGTACAGAAAATCATGCGACAAGGGGGAAATAACCGAGGGTTGCAACCCCCTCTCTTTCCGTGGTACAAAGGGTGATTTGAAAAAGTACGGCTTTGGTTCCAAAACATTATCTGACACTTAAAAGTACTATTAAAAATAATGCCGTCAACAAAGTGATTGTTCATTTGAATGTATATCAATAATTATCTTAATTTCATCGTATTCTTGATTTACAAAGGTGTAAAAATCATTTGATCCTGTACGGGAACTTTTTTTTAACATGATAATGTAAAATACAATTGTTATATAGTATTGCCGTTCAAAAGAAACTGTTCTGAAAAAAATTATAGAGAAACACAAAAACTGTAATTTTTCAAATTATTGAAGAAATTTAAATATCATACATTAATGAAATATAGCAGTTTTCTACATTGTATCTCATGTTTTAAATAGTATTAACATAAATAAATTAGGAAAAAATGATGCCGTACATTTTAATGCAGACCATATCTTTTAGGCTGATGAAAATGACGCTACTATCTAAAGGGTACTTTATGGCCATCTGATACAGTACGGCATTAATATATTTTGAAGAGAACAATTGAATAATATGATTAAATCTACTATTAAGTGAAACGGTGTGTATATATATATACAAAAATTTTAACTGTCAACCACAGTATCAACAGTTTTGTATACTTTTTGGTTTACTATATACTTCGAACATTATTGATACATATATATAATTGATTTGTTTCATTGTAATGATGTGAAGAAATAAAACAATTATTTTTAAGAAAAATTTTGATATTTTAATAATGATGATAATACAAAATATGGTTTTCCCCCTTTGAACCAACGAAAATGTACGGCATATGAAAAAAATATTATCTATGCATAAAAATACTTTCGAAATAAATTAATTTGATGTTGTGTCAAATCACCCCGTGGACCACAGAAAGGAGAGGGGGTTGCAACCCTCGGTTTTTCCCCTTGTCGCATGATTTTTGTACGGCGTTGCGGAATAATGTATTAGAAGCAGTACTGAAATAGCATGAAACTGATGCCGTACAAAATCAAATGATCAAATTCACCTGGAAATTGTCGGAAAATCAAAAGAAAAATCCGACTTTTTGGACCACCATTTTTGTACGGCACTACGCGTTGTCTTATTATTTTTCATGGATCTATCGATAGTAAGAATGCCGTACAAAAATATATGACCAAAATATACCCACTCTACCTGTACTTTTGAATTCTCACCTGCACTCAGTTGGACAGCTTACAAGTGACGGCATAATGCTGAATCTTATTATTTTATGCTCTTATATCGTTCTACATAGGTCATCTGGTGGTTCAAATGACCCATCATTTTTTTAACACGGGCCAGTAGTCTATTAGACATGCGGCTATCCTTTTCTAAGTCAACTTCTTAACATAGACATCAACATACAGATTTTAAAAGTTGAGAAGCATTGGAGTACTCGTGCATGAAACTTATTTAAGTGTATCCACAAGCAAATATTATTTTTTTTTGGAGAACCTTACCATATCCCGTTCTTCCATGTTTGTATAAATAATATGCTTATCTCTTTCTTCTTTCGACAGGTACACTGTGTATAATCTGCAATCGTACGGTAACCCAGCCTGTAACAAAACAAGTAATTTGAATATCTCTTCAAGGCTAGGACCTATTTCATTGTCAGCATTTTGTATTAAATCTATGATCGGGTGGGAAATAGTAAATTAATAGCTAGGACAATGTAAAGCATATAACGTGCCAGTCTTATCTCAATCCTAATATTAAGCACCATAGCTTAGAGCACCCAACGGGGGCCACCGTAAGTGAATGAATCCGCCAGATGGCGTTATACAGGGTCTGATCATGATCATGATCTGTGAACATTTACATCCCTTTAACCACGTATTCTATCAACCATTCTAAACAACATTTGTTCAACAACTTTTCCAAAATCTTCGAAAAAAAATGTCGACTAACCATACAAAATGACCAAGTCACGTGACGTTGTATGGAGAGATGAAAATTTTTTATGCGAATTTTCGAAAGCCATAGAACAAATGTTGTTAAGAATGGCCGGTAGAACACGTGGTTAAAGGGATGTAAATGTTCACAGATACACCTTGTATAGACAACGTGCAAAAAACAACAAAGAAGGTGCAATATCAACGTCATTGGTTGTCATAAACGCAAAATTGTAATTTTGACATGTCATTCAGAAAATAACATCACACCAGCACCGGTCAAGTGGACCTAGTCAATGGAGGTGTTTTGGGGTGGCATATGCCCAACTGTGGGCTAGATTGCTGATTAAAAAGAAGAAGGGCAAGCTCCGACACTGACCAGTTTGTGCGGCTTCTCCTTGGACAGCATCTCGAGGTTGGTCTTGACGGGCACCTGGAACTGCGCGATGTTGAGCACCGTGGACACCAGCGGGCCCTTCACGTGGATGTCCAGCGGCGACGCGCTGTGCAGGCTCGGGGATATGTTCACCTGGAATAAAGAATTATTTTTAATTTGTTATGCCATCTTAACATTCCTCAATCACAAGAACATTGATATAATATTTACTTAGGTATCTCAAAAAACTTCCCGAGATATCACGATTTGAAAATCTCAGTTTTGAACTTGATCAAAAACGCTACATAGGCGTGACGTCACCGCTATGTATTTTCTACGCATGGCGTATAAATTTTGTATGATTAGCTATGTGAAATGTTGCGCTTAGACAACTACTTTCTTAATAAATGTTACTTTCAATTTGGGCTATCCAATCATAGCCGAATTTTTGGATAATTTAACACTTTAAAATCGACTTTCAACGTCCACATGTTGACGATCATACAGACAGATACACGAAATATTTTTAAAATTACGCAAACCATCTTTCATAATACTAGATTACCTTTAAAATACTTCATATTACTTAATATACGGATTGAAATTGTGTATTTCGGATCACATTGCGGTGCAACCCATACTTTTTATTCGTATCTTTATGTATTTTGGAGTTAATTGATAAGAGAGTGTAAACCTTCAAAAAGTGAGCGTACTTCTTCTTAAAATTTCTATCTCTCTCTCTCTCTCTCTCTCTCTCTCTCTCTCTCTCTCTCTCTCTCTCTCTCTCTCTCTCTCTCTCTCTCTCTCTCTCTCTCTCTCTCTCTCTCTCTCTCTCTCTCTCTCTCTCTCTCTCTCTCTCTCTCTCTCTCTCTCTCTCTCTCTCTCTCTCTCTCTCTCTCTCTCTCTCTCTCTCTCTCTCTCTCTCTCTCTCTCTCTCTCTCTCTCTCTCTCTCTCTCTCTCTCTCTCTCTCTCTCTCTCTCTCTCTCTCTCTCTCTCTCTCTCTCTCTCTCTCTCTCTCTCTCTCTCTCTCTCTCTCTCTCTCTCTCTCTCTCTCTCTCTCTCTCTCTCTCTCTCTCTCTCTCTCTCTCTCTCTCTCTCTCTCTCTCTCTCTCTCTCTCTCTCTCTCTCTCTCTCTCTCTCTCTCTCTCTCTCTCTCTCTCTCTCTCTCTCTCTCTCTCTCTCTCTCTCTCTCTCTCTCTCTCTCTCTCTCTCTCTCTCTCTCTCTCTCTCTCTCTCTCTCTCTCTCTCTCTCTCTCTCTCTCTCTCTCTCTCTCTCTCTCTCTCTCTCTCTCTCTCTCTCTCTCTCTCTCTCTCTCTCTCTCTCTCTCTCTCTCTCTCTCTCTCTCTCTCTCTCTCTCTCTCTCTCTCTCTCTCTCTCTCTCTCTCTCTCTCTCTCTCTCTCTCTCTCTCTCTCTCTCTCTCTCTCTCTCTCTCTCTCTCTCTCTCTCTCTCTCTCTCTCTCTCTCTCTCTCTCTCTCTCTCTCTCTCTCTCTCTCTCTCTCTCTCTCTCTCTCTCTCTCTCTCTCTCTCTCTCTCTCTCTCTCTCTCTCTCTCTCTCTCTCTCTCTCTCTCTCTCTCTCTCTCTCTCTCTCTCTCTCTCTCTCTCTCTCTCTCTCTCTCTCTCTCTCTCTCTCTCTCTCTCTCTCTCTCTCTCTCTCTCTCTCTCTCTCTCTCTCTCTCTCTCTCTCTCTCTCTCTCTCTCTCTCTCTCTCTCTCTCTCTCTCTCTCTCTCTCTCTCTCTCTCTCTCTCTCTCTCTCTCTCTCTCTCTCTCTCTCTCTCTCTCTCTCTCTCTCTCTCTCTCTCTCTCTCTCTCTCTCTCTCTCTCTCTCTCTATCTCTCTCTCTCTCTATCTCTCTCTCTCTCTCTCTCTCTCTCTCTCTCTCTCTCTCTCTCTCTCTCTCTATCTCTCTCTCTCTCTATCTCTCTCTCTCTTTACCTTTGGTTTTCTCCAACTCTAGTGTTGCGGGTGTCTATGGACGGCGGTAATCGCTTAACATCAGGTGTCCGTCTGTTCGTCTGCCCCCTATCTTATAAAAAAAGTGACATTTAAAGCGGTTCATTTGGCACGGCCGACTATAGTCTACTCTAGTACAGTCGAGTTCAAAAATATGTATACACTTTAGGGACCTTGTCGCAGTACATATGTCTAAGAAAACTACTTCCACTTTCTCATAAATATGTATGTGTGACAAGGGGTCCTAAGGTATACATATTTTTGAACTCGACTGTACATGGGTGGGTGGGCCTTTGTTACAGGGTTTATCTGGAACGAGCTATATATATTCTACTCTAGTACTAACCTCCAACAGCCAAGGCTTCAAGTCCTCGTCCAGCAGCACGTCTATCCCGAACAGCTCGTAGCAGTTGTACCGCGACGTGACGTTGGCCTTCGTCAGCGAGCTGATGCTGGCCTCGCCCCAGATGATGGTCTTGATGACCAGGTCCTTCATAGAATCCCATAGCGCGTCTGTGTCCACGTCTTTCTCAGTCTTTAGGTAATGGAAAAGGGTTTGTAACGTCCTGGAAAGTAAAATACAGATGAGAGAACACGAACATGGTGTTGGTATGAGTGTAAAAAGTAAGAAGTGTTTTATCTTTTTGATGCTCGTGCTTAGAAATTTCAATGATGGTTTTTGTAATCGTCCTTTTGTCGTCTTTTCCTGACACGCTGTTTCTCTGTTTAGTGGACTTTTTATTTATTTAACCTCTTCTCTCTTTTTAAATCACAATCTGTGTCTCTCCCTGTGTTTTCTTTCTTACTCTTTCTCTTTCCTTCTCACTCTCACTTTCCTTCTCTCTCTATCTCTCTCTCTCTTCTATCTCTGTCTCTCTCTATATCTCTCTATATAGTCTCTGCTCTCTCTCTCTTTATCTCTCTCTCTCTCTCATTATCTTCTCTCTCTTCATATCTCTCTCTCTTTACCTTTGGTTTTCTCCAACTCTAGTTACAGTCTTTCACACTCTCTATTTCCGATTAAAAGATGAATATAAAACTTAATATAACTTACCACTTGTGTCCCTCGCAAGCCGCGAAGTCTTCATTGGGCGTGTAGTTCTTAGACAATCTATTGATGGAGTAGTTGGTCAAATGCATGTATCTGTCGTTCAGGGACGTCAGCTCGTCGTTGTACTTTACTGCAATATAATAAAAAGCAATTAAAAATATTTTTAAGAACTATTTATCCATACTTAATATTATAAATGCGAAAGTAACTCTGTCTGTCTGTCTGTCTGTCTGTCTGTCTGTCTGTCTGTCTGTCTGTCTGTCTGTCTGTCTGTCTGTCTGTCTGTTACTCTTTCACGCCAAAACTACTCAACGGATTTAAATGAAATTTGGTATACAGATAATCTAGACTCTGAGAAAGGACATAGGCTACTTTTTATTGCGAAAAGGGGGTTGTAAGGGGTTGAAAGGGGGGTAAAAAGTTACTTTTTCACGCGGACGAAGTCGCGGGCGGCCGCTAGTAAGAAATATTTTAGGAAAATATTTTAAAGATTTATTTGAAGTTGGAGGCCCAACTGGGGGGAAAGAGGGTAAAGGTTAGCAGCGCACTTGTAACTCTACTGGTGTTGCAGGTGTTTATGGGCGGCGGCAATCGCTTATCATAAGGTGATCCGTCTGCTCGTCTGTCACCTATCACATAAAAAAAGCTTTCTTTGTTTCTTTTTCACATCAGATAACATACAATCTGAACAACACTTCTTTTAAGTACCATTACGATGATACATGATATAACAATGTAGTTTAGATTAAACACTTGAAACCATGAGTATTGTGATAACACTCCACCTAATCGATAAATTATAAGAACATTTTAAAAGCACTGATTCATAAATAAATGCATTTATATTTTCAAGCATAATGCTTTTCAAAATAGTATCCACTTCTAAATGAGGAAGTCCTTTTATAGTTGGAAATCACGTTGACATGACTTGATCTTGTGTTAAATACGAATTACTTAAAGCTTGAGGTAGAATTTCTCATTGTTTTATCTTCTCTCGGAGCCTGGAATACGCTTAGACTATTAATCAGGATTTGGAGTCTGGTGAACCGATTACCAAGCGACTTTCACTATCCTTTATCATGGTAACCAGACCAAACGAATCATGGGTACAGTAGTACCAGTTTTATAAGTTACATCGATGTATTTAAACAATCTTAACCACTCACAACGTTCCGCTTCACGCGCGTTAAACATGACAATTTCTAATTGGTTGATTCGTGCGCGCCATGTTCGGTTGCTACAGCATAATGAGCTAGATAGCACTACTAACTGGATATTTTTGAATTGTCATCGTAATGTAACGCAATAAAGTCTGTATTCGCAATAACAACAGCGTTCGCAATCGTAATCAATCGGCTATAACGCACTCTTCTGCGTAGACGAACTTTGCCGATACGACTTATAAACGTGGTACACCTGTGCCAACACTCGGATATGCCGAAGACAGGGTAAAATGAATAAATACCTGAAGCAAATCTCGCCAGGCCGTCCTTGTACAGGTATATCCTGAGCGGATGGACGGAGGTGACGAGCACGTAGAGGCGCATGTCGAACTTGTTCCCGTTGATGAGGTACGGCTTGGATACGTAGCGCTGCACCACCACCGGCCGCTTCTTGGGGATCTGCGTCCAGCGGGACACCACCTTGATGCCTGTGCCGCGCGCTGACGCCGGCTGGAATACCACACAGCAAACATTATATATTACACTCGGCGTCAAAAAAGTCGCAAATCTGCGTAGTTTTCATACTAACGCGCTCATATCACGGCTTCGTATAAAAAGTAAAACATTTGATTGCAATATTTTTTACGTAACATGGTTTTTATATGCTCGTCTGTTAATCATGCTTCTAATTAGTCGTGAAAACTTCCTAATTTTCCCAAAAACATAAAAAAGTAAATCAATGTTCTTGTCCCATACAATGTTCTATGGAGCTGAAAAACTGATTTACTTTTTAATTTTTTTGGACGAATCAAGTAAATTCCATCCATGATGAAAATGTTGGATTAAAAGACGAGCATATATTGGTAATGTTACCTTAAAAATATTGTAATAAAATGTTTTAAAAAGTAAAACTAAACTATATACGAAGCTGTGATATGAGCGCGTTAGTATGAAAACTACGCAGATGTGCGATTTTTTTGACGCCGAGAGTATATTATAACAGCGTAACTGACTGGGTCGGTGGCGCAATGGGTAGTGGGTCGAACTTTTAACATCGTAAGGCCCAGACAGCAGACACAACAGAAAATCAATTGTTTTTTCCTCGTATGAAGCTTTTGGGTCGTACGACGTTAAAGATACTGCTGCGTTTGGGGTTCGTTCGATCCCCGGGTCGGGTCAAAAAATTGTATCTGAGTTTTTCTATTCAGAAATTCAGCCCGAAGTCTGGAAGTTGGTGGCCTTGTATGTCTGCCCGCACATGATCATTAAATGCCACGTTAAATTCTAGAGCTATCCCGAAAAATGAAAGCAATCCCCATTCCCCATCGGCCGTTCCCTATTGTCCCGCGCCATGGACATCCGCTACAAAATAAACGCGTAAAGCCGAATGCGTCATGAATGCTCATTAGCTTCGTTTCACCTGGTGAAAAGGAAAGAAGTCCAATGGAATGGAAAGTGACGAGTAGTTATCAGATAATAGCCTGCAGTGGCATACGTAGTAATTATTTATAGACAGCATTTAGAAATTATGTTGGCTAAAAGGGTGTTATTGAAGTCAAGGTGGCGATGGTTGAGCGCGGTCAACCGGAGCTATAACACGGTCTCACTGAAACTGGCGTGAAACAACGCCTGCGTTATTTTTCGTTTTATTTAGTGAACACTTTGCAGCGCACTTGTGACTCTACTACTTGATTTTGTAAAGTGGCATATTTTTTTATAAACCTATGTTTACGAATAAATAAATAGATTGATTGACTACATCTGCTATGGACTGATTGACGGTGGCAATCGCTTACCAGCAGGTGATGCTTGGCTGGCCTTTTTAATTTTTTTATACTAGAGGCGACTGGACACCTATTAGTAAGTAATCACCGCGCCTCATGTATATCAGAGAGGTCGCTGATGCGTTGCCGTCTTTTTAGAAAGGAGCACGCTGCTTTCTTAAAGGTCCTTATGCTGTAGCCGTAAGAAAATATTGCTAAACCATTCCACAACACTAAGGGACGGCGTAGAAAGTTCCGTGAGACACTCTTGTCACCTTTAAACCACGCCGCCCCGCTCATAAACATCAGAGAGGTCGCTGATGCGTTGCCGGCCTTTTAGAAAGGACCGCTATATCTCACTATCATATAAAAAAAGACAATTATCTTATCTCTTCTTACCGGTTGATGATCCATTTCTCGTTATTAGCAGCATATTTCTCCCAATCATGTTTAAGGAGCTTCAAATCATGAGGCAGTACGTATGTCTTCGGCATGATCCCGAACTCGCTGACTCCGTACTTGCCGGCCAACTTCTGAAGGTTGCGCCAGAGCCGGTCCTTCCTGCCGATCTGGAAGGTGCCGGGGAAATGATTCATCTTCTGTCCGTCCTTGATCGCTCTGAACATCAGAGACTTCATGTGCTTGCCCCATATGCCTATCCATTCGACGGTTTCTGGAAACAAAAGAGGATTTCTTTAATATGGGAAAGTATTATTAAGTGTAGTAATCCACTCCCAGCGCCATCTATTGGTTTAAATTTAAACTTATAGCAAAACTAGCGGCCGCCCGCGACTCCGTCCGCGTGGAAAAGTAACTTTTTACCCCCCTTTCAACCCCTAACAACCCCCTTTTCGCAATAAAAAGTAGCCTATGTCCTTTCTCAGGGTCTAGATTATCTGTATACCAAATTTCATTTAAATCTGTTGAGTGGTTTTGACGTGAAAGAGTAGCAGACAGACAGACAGACAGGCAGAAAGACAGAGTTACTTTCGCATTCATAATATTAGTATGGATTACGTTCCGAAACCAAGTGAGGGCGGGCCACTAGCATTATAATAAACCAGCAAAATAATTAATTGGGCTGCAAATTTTTTATGCTGTTATAATATCTGACCTGTTCTTTTAGGTACTGAGCAATAGTTTATTCGGTAACTTAAGTAAATAAGATTTAAGATTATCGCGATGCATCTTTACTAAAGTAAATTAAACCGGGAATTAACGGAACGTTTATAATAAATATTAAGTACATTGTTATGTACTACTGCTTGAGGTTTCGGCTGCGTTACAGCAGCCGTAGTCACAATCGGAATGACAAACTAGACTGAACTGGACTGAGCGTTGCGCGTTGGTCAAATAATAAATAAAAAAAATATTGTATCTACAAACCTTCTTGAGGACACTCCGCTGTATCACACTCGCTCTTGACCAACCTAAACCCTGAATTGGTGAGCGTTTTCTTAACAACTATTGGCGTGATCGTGGTTAGCTTCCACTTGAGGTGTTTCTGTATCGGCACCGGTATCTTCAGGGGTGTGGAGTCTTCGTGGCCTATGAACTTGAGGTAGGGCGGGACGCGGGGGAACAGCGACGGTCGGAGACAACTGCCGATCAGTTCTGGTATGTTTAGGGGAGATTCTGAAATTAAAATAGATTCGTTTTATGCTGAGTGTAGAGATTTTAGTTAGTTCTATGATGATGAGATGAGATGGAACACATTGATAGTTTGAAAACTTGATGACACTGCTTCCATTCCAAACCATTTACTAATCTTGGCCTCAGAAGATTAGCATCGTTCTTACTCTTTTAAACAGTTGACTCGAAACATTTATTGATCGCAACCAGTAGCGGATTTACCGCCCAAGTAAGCCGCAGATTTTAGGGGATGCCAATTTTTTTACCATGTTCGGCAGTAAATCAAGTATTTTAATTTATCCTCGTCCTTATCACACGAAAGACACGCACAGTGTGAAATGGACGGAGATAAAATTTTGTCTCATGTAAAAGTCCACGTAATAAGAAATAAACAGTATCTTATACCCACAGATCAAATCGGTAATTATGACAAATCATCACAATAATACAACTAACGTATAATATGTAAGTACTAATCTAAACGATCTACTTTAGCTAATTAATCCAGTAATAAATATTTTTCACATAGAAGTAAGCTGACACCGATATTAGCGAATAAGGTTTAGGAATAAAACTTTCAAGCTTTCATAAAACATTTCTACGATAGCAACTTAATACTCAAGTAACACAACTACAAAGACGAATAAACCCACATTTAAAATTTTCAGATTCATAGCTCATAATAATTATCTAATCTATGTAATATCGCTAAAAAGCTACTCGGAACTGATTTTAATGATCTTCGGTTTATTGTTTTGGCGAAATGTGTTTTTTATAAAAACGGATATGTCTCTTGATCTTTACTATAAAGGCCTTCACAATAAACGCCATCTACCAGATTTTTCTTTCGATAAAACCCTCATGCCACTTAACAAAAGCCATAGGAAACTACGCTATGAACAATTTACTTATTCGTGAGCTCGTAGTGTCAAAGTCACCGCCGTAAACCTTCATCCCCAAAATTTCAAGGACTCACGAAACGTAACGTAAAATATTCATACAGGTTCAATCGCGATCGCAACCCCTGCTCACGGTAATTTATTCAACTTCCCAACATATTTCCGGTTGCGTTTTATTGGGAACGAATCGGCAAACTTTGTAAACGAATTAGTCGTAAGAATAGAAACTTTGGCCATAAACTACGATACTACGCGATTAGGGTTGCCAGCATATGAAAAATGATCTAAGTTGCGGAAGGTAAAGTTTTTTCACGTTATCCTTACGTGACTTACTTAAATTACTAGAACATTAAACATTATTTACAATAAGATCATTATGTCTTATTTCTGACAGGCTTATTATGCGTCAAGAAAGTCGGGATAACGGTTGCTTGCACGGACGTATATATAGCTTTGACAAGGGGGGTGTCCCACATTACAAAAATTACAAATCAACCCCCCCCCCCCCCTCGTGCTCGGATTTAACAATTTAAATGCTGCTCTCCGGAAGTACAATGATTTGTTGATTTGCCGTCCCAGCCTATCTACAATTTGCTACCCCCCACCAACCTTGCCGACCCCTTAATTAAGTCGCCCTTGGCTATAGCCGATTCAACCTTATGTCAAACCAGGCCTCAATGGGGGGGGACCGGACCCCCTGGACCCCCCCCCTTATATACGTCCATGGTTGCTTGAGGAACTAACAAAGAATTCATGTTTTTTTATAATCAATGGGGTTGGTAACCATAACCTATGACGTAAGCAGCATTAGCGCGATTATTTTACAACTTTAAGTACTATGTTTTTTTTACATGCGGGACAACTGGCAACCCCGTACTCCACCAAAACAACATTTAGACTAAATAACCTACGCAATGAAACGTCTAAAATTGGTTCTAATATATTTTAGCCAAGTACGTCTGTAACCTTTGCGTGTAGGGAGCGTTTTGAACGGGTTGGTCGTGTGTAACGCGGCAATGAACATTTGATCCTTGTTCAATCTCTCTGCAAATAATAGGAAACGTTAAGTACCTACCTATTACTTTTAAAGTTGGATACACTTGTTTGAAAAGGCAGCCACATAACAAGTTACCATAATCTGTCAAATTTCCTCAATTCAAATCCAGCTTAATGTATTTGACAGTAAGGTGCCAATCCACTGAAGAAATTTTACAGTTTTGTATACTTTGATGTATTACTGTACAGTCGGCTGCAAACAGTACCTATACATTTACAATCGTGACTATCGTTATTAAATCATGTCATAGGTTTATAACAGTACAAGTCTAATTCAGTATCTTAATGCTTTCATCATTATATCTTTGCTAATTAACTTGTTTTACACAAAATTAGCTGATAACAAAATTATAGTGATAAATCATAGATTAGAAGGATTTTCTGGTATAATCTGACACATGGTATGTACATTATAATTTGATAAAACTTTTAGGATAGTGTATCCCACACTATCTTTATCTGACGGTTAGCGTAACGCAGCATCGGTTCTGAACTGGTCACAATTTTTTAAAATAAATAGTTATTAAATTCACACAACACCTTATCTCTTAGATTTTACTCCGTACTAAGTGGCTTAAGCACTTGTGTAACAGATATCAGACAACAGATGAAAAACAAATATAAATCATCATCATCTTTTCAGCCAATAGGCGTCCACTGCTAGACATAGGCCTCCCCCAAAGTTCTCCACATAGATCTATCCTGTGCCACCCGCATCCAACGGACTCCGGCGACCTTCACTAGATCGTCGGTCCGCCTGGTGGTAGGCCTGCCACGGCTGCGGCCTCCTGCACGCGGCAGCCGTGCGCGTGGTAGGCCTCCTACCAGGTGGACCGACAAATATAATACTTAAATACATAACACCCAGACACTGAGCAAACACAAGTGTTCATCACACGAATGTTTGTCAGGATGGGAATCGAGAACCCACAACTGTACGTATGAGGCAGGGTCACCACCAGATACGCCATCCGGCCAGTCTTCTTAAAGTAAGTCTAAACAAGAACTGACCTTTAGAAGACACCTTCTTGGGCGACACTAAGGTACCGTTGAGCTTCGTGGACAGTTTGCTGATGGGCTCCTCCTCCTTCCTGGGCGGCATCGGCTTCAGGCCCTCGAGCCGGTCCATCAGGTCCGCGGCAGCGTCCGTCTCCATCAGCAAGGAGTCCGTCAACGGGTCGGGGGAGGGTGATCTGCTGTGGGCACTAGAAGAAACACATAAATCTATACTATTTATAAAGAGGTAAATTAAATACTATATGAAGACAACCACACGGCTTAAAGGCAAACCGAAAAAGCAAAACACATGCGCGATGTAATCGGCACCCAGAGTCATCTATTGATTGAAATTGAAACGAATGTCCCGAAACAAAGTGAGGGCGGGCCACTAGTAAATAAATAAATTCACACAATACCTAATATATTGATTGAGGCTGACTCCGTACTAAGTAGCTTAAGCACTTTTGGTACAGATATCAGACAACAGAGGAAATACATAATACTTAAATACATAATATACCCAGACACTGAACAAACACTAGTGTTCATTTGGCGTATGAGGCACATAAAAACAATTAGATCTCAGCTTGCAAAGATAATGTCTTTAATGTTTTTTGTCTGTAATGTTTTGTAATCTTGCTGGTGTCTTCTCAGTAGAAATCGACGTTCCGAACCAGTGGTAGATTATATTGTTTTGACATTCATAAGTGTTCTGTATGGACCTAACTTGAATAAAGATTTTTCTATATATATTTCTAATGAATCGTAAGTTTAACAGGGAAATGGATCTTACTTATATGACAAACTACGGTACACCGCTGGTAGCGCAGCTGGTAGCTCAGTGGAAAAGAATGTGTCTTCCATAATTTGGGGTGTCGTAGTTCGAATCCGAGCATGCTCATACCATTAGTTCAGGGGTCAGAGAAAACATCATGAGAAAATCTACTCGTTTTGTATGCCTCTCATGCGTATCGCGACAAAATTTTGTCGACTCTCTTTCGCGAGAGCGCATCCTTCTATCCCTCTCATCGCTCAGTCAGGTGAGCGAGAAGCAACTTGCGCCAACACAATACGAGTGTCGACAATATTATCTCGTGGCGCGCATGTTAGCCCGGCAGGATAGTACCTAGATACTATTGAACGGTATCCTTGATTTAGTTGGTCTGGTGTCCCTGTCAAGGGGTTCGAAGATTGGTAGTCGGTTCATTTCGCTACATTGACAGTCGCTAATTACCAGAATTCTAAGCGTATTATGGTCACATCGCTCCATACAAAATCTACTTACTCATCAGCTTCACCATCCACGACGGTGCACTCCGTCTTGCTATTGGACTTCATCTTGCTGACCTTGACCTTCGACTTGACCTTTTTCTTGACGCTCTTGCCCTTCTTGGGCACAGATATGGCGGTCACCGAGCTGACGGGCAGCGCGGGACTGACTGCTGGGCACGTCGGCGTGGGGGTGTCTTGGCGTGGCTGAGGAAAAAGGTTTAAATTATCCAAAAAATAGTTCATGAAAAGGGGGGAGGGATTATATAAATAGGAAGAAAAGGGACTATTCATTCATTGCGTATGACGATTGAGGGGGTCAAACATGCCCTACTCTTTTTTTATCACAGGAATGTTCACAAAAAAGAAATTTTTTCTTCTAACATAAGGAGGGCTTGGATCAAATTCTAGTCAAAATCGTCATAAGTAACACAGATCAGGAGCAATACCGATAAGATTAAATCATTAAAAAACAGTCATACGGAGGGAGGGATTCAGTTTCCAACTGCTAACTACAGACGGGTATGGCGGTATCCCTAGCGAGAAACCAGGCCGGATAGGCTGGGGTAAGAATCGGGAATAATTTTCATTATGATAAACATTGTGACGCGATCCATTAATGGAACGTAGACAGACATTTGACAACACACCAAGAGGCAGGGAATCATACAGATTACAGACATAGAAGATGTATCTAGATTCCCTAAAAGATACAGTATTACAATAAGATACAACTTTATATTTTTTTCATACTAGAGGCGGCAAACGAGCTGGTGGGTCACCTGCTGGTAAGTAATCACCGCCGCCCACAAACATCTGCGACATCAGAAAGTCGCTGATGCGTTGCCGCCCTTTTACGAACGAATAGTATCTTCTTTTGTAGGTCCGTAAGTTATAGCCGTCAGAAAATACTGCCGCGGCTAAACCGATCCACAAAACTGAGGTTCATGGAAGAAAATTGAGTTGAGTTTTCGGACTTTTCTATGATATAATGACGATAAAATTGCAAATAGTTTTTTGAGTGACCAGTGCCGTTAAAGAGGTAACTTTCATATCATACAAATTGCACGACGAAGTACCTACGAGTAGTTGCCGCTTTTACAGCAGACTAAGAGCATGATAGCAACAAGCTCGAAATATAATTCAATGGACGTAATACCTACGGTACTAGTTAAATAAAGGAGATTAGAATTAGATTATACCTCTACAGTGGCGCAGTTAAAATGGTACTGGCGGCACTATTTTGAGAACGAATTTCGTGACAAGTATAATATCTATGCGAAAATCCTTTGCTATTCAAGAATAGGAGTTACTTAAACGAATTTTCGTAGCAATCGGAGAGGAGAAGAATAATAACATTTTTACAACAAGTATGTAGTAAAATGTTGACCTAATGACACCATACTTGCTGTATCATTAGGTCAATATTAGAACTTACATAATTTTTTTGCGGTGCGGAAATTTAAAGAATGTGGTTTATCTTCTCTTTTCTTATGAGATAAGGTGGAGAAGATTAATTTCTAAATTTAAAACTTAAAATATTAGGTATCTGCAACTGAAACTCGGTCATCAACCATTGTTAAACTTGACCTTTAGACACAACTTTTGACCGACTATGACCGCGTTTAAAGTCTGACCTTCCATTTATTTAGACCATAGTCCATATCTATATTGGGTATTGGGCCAGTTTACAGCTCATAGTCCATACCAAGTTGTACAGAGTTTATTATGACAAATCTTGTTGCAATATTAGTTGGAGCATCAGAAAGGTAACAAACAATACTGAATAATCGTTAGTAGTTTCTTCATGTTTGCGGGAAAGTTTGGGAGACAATCGATAAGTAACGAATGCTACAAGGTCAATGGAGGATATAGCGCGTGATAAATCCGCTAGATGGAGTACTGTAGAACTGAGGTCCATCTACACGGCGGATGGTTATTTTTGATGTGACATGTCAAAATGTCAGTAAACAACCAATGGCTTCGAAGTTGGACCTCAGTCTAACAGTGCGCCATCTAGCGGATTTTTCAAACGCGATAGTCCCCATTAGTACACATAGCAGACACGTTATAGGAATCTGTTTTTGTGAAACGAGATCGAGCTATAGTTTAATTAAACGACAACATCGAACAATAAAAATCAGTCATAAATTACTGAAGATCATTCTTCGTAATCGATAGTTACTAAAATTTTCATTAACAAAAGTGTAGTTATATCTAGGGCACATTATCTGGGGTAGCACATAAAATTAGCTACCAAATTATTAGCACATTACTTCCGCCTCAGAATTACCATGCAATTCAATATACCAAAATCTCATACTATCGTTTCATTTAATTAAACATTTAATCTAGACAGATTTGAAACACCTACACGAATGAAATCAAGTCGTAGAGACTTGCTAATACAATATGATCGCTTGCTTTGCGTGTAGGATTAAAGCTAGATTACCTGGATCTACGTTATTTACTCATAACAACACAAATGCCGCGGGAATTAGTACACGGAATACATCACACTATGTATTTACTGAAACTTCAAAACGAAAAAGAACTTCAAGACGTTTGAATGCATATTAGGTTATGTACGTTAATAAATAATGTGTCTCATACCATTGTTTCTCGTTTGTCGATTCTAGATCAAGTAGTCGACTAGTAGATTCCTGATGCACTTTCAGGTAAAAAGATTATGATTAGAAGATAGATAGATTAGAACTTCAAAGAAGCCACCTACCGCGTATGGTCCCAATACATTCACATACCTACTACATCATGTTAGAAATAGTTCGTAACACAGGTAGCGTGCAGTTACCGTGTTACTGGAATAATTTCACAAACAATTTTGGCAGCGGCCGCTGCGAATTGTTCTGAAACATTCTTATTGTAGTGTTTGCACCTTGGACGCGTACACATCAGCGCTTTCAAATATAACCGCACAATGATGTCAAGGGTACATCAACAAGGGTCAACTTTCTTAACTGGAACACCTATTTATTGAACCGAACCGAGTAAATTATTCACTTTCACACTAGCCGAGTGGAACGGAGCCGGCATCCGACGGTCTAGAACCAACTGCAAATGAATATTACGATATGCACAAAAATCGATGGGAGATCGATGCCGTGCGGCAGAAACAGTGATAATGCATCGTATTGACATTTTGTACACTTTGGCGTGGTGCCCGGTCTCGTGAATTGAAGACAAGATAAAATCTAAAGAGCACCGAATTAAACAGACAATAAAACAAGGTTGAACGAGATGCGACCAGTAACAATAAATAGTTTAACGCCTACCTAACACTTGGAGTTTGAATTTTGGCGAGCAACGCGGAAATGTGGGTTAAAAGTGATGCCGATTAATTTACACATTCAAGATCAACACGTGTTGGTGAGGTTAGATTTGGGTAAAGTAAATAAAGAATATCACGCATGACATAATGTAAAGACTATGACAAAGTCGCTGGAATCTCTTAAAATAAAAGCCATTCGGTTTGCGCGTTTATAATTAGGTGTCAGTCTAAGAATATATTTCAGAGAATATAACAGTAAGTAGCTAGTGGAGCAGACAATTGATGCGCAATGTCTGACGCGCATTAATTTTAATGAGGAAGCTCTTAAATTATATAGTCTCAAAATAAGATACGCAATAATCAAGTTATTATGCTAAGGAGGTTCTATAGCCAAGCGAACTAGATTAAAAAAATATTCTCACAATTGACCTTTAACAACGATTAACGATTGATGGTAACTATTTACCGATTCATACCATCTTTGACGCATATTGGCTAACAGTTATCTTTTAGACTAGATGAGTTTGAAAATCTTAACTGTACTTTTTTTTTCGAAATTGCCGACTGTCTTTTTAGTGCTATTGCGCTTTGGAAGCTTTTGGCCAACTTCCAAGTTAAAAAAACAAAAGTGGATACAAGTAGGCACAAAAATGTTCACCTCCGCACCCCTCATAGCTTATCCCTTACTTTGACGTGCTGAAAGGACTTTTATTTAGCCCTTCAATTTACTAACGAATCGTCGAAATGAAAGTGATGATTCATACGAAAACCAAATAAACTACACAAATAGGGATTTTCTACGCTCAAATCAACATGTGGCTTATCCTTTCTTCGAAAAAAGACGATCAGAAATCGGGTTTTATGGGCTACCCTCACTTTGTTTCGAGACAATAGTTCCAATACATGATGTTAGCCGTTGATTAAATCGCGCAAGTGTGTCGCTTGTTAGGTTTAGCTATAAGCCCTGTCTAGAATATAATTTACCTCTTTCTAAATAGTATGGATGGATTGTTATTGAATCACACGGGTTATGGTTTTAGATACATCTATAGGATGGAAAGCTGGTTACCTATTTTTCCGTTTTCCTAGAATATAAACACCCATATTATTATGATAGTTAAGGATATCCACTATCTAACATACAAACGGCTTAAAACTTATCCTTAACTAAACGGCTCGAAAGTAAATTAATCGTGACAAGAGTTTAATATCAGTCGTTAAAACGAGAATAAAATTAAGCTAAACCACGCAATAGTTATGAACATCATTCAACGGAAACATGACAACTATTGTTTGTCTAGCACAATATTGTGCTCACATAAAAACGATTGTACTATCACAATCAAGGCTTGCGCTTATAGACATAGTGCACACAGACAATTGAGCAAACACTTACACATTTGCAAATCTTCCACAGTACTTTTTTGAACTTTCGTAAATGTAATTTCAACTTGCGCATGTTGGGCATAAACGCTATCAGATCAGACGCTAACAGACATCATGGCCACCTCTTGCACAACTCTTGCTGCTACACGTCACCGAGGATACATCACCGTACATGAACCATGGTGCCGTCACAGAGTTAAAAATAACTTTAACAACTCCAAAAGTTCCGCGAATGCAACTATTCACACAGAAAGTAATATGACGAGCTATAAATTTTTAGCTGGTGAAATATTGCCGCCGTTAACGCTCTATCGTCACAAACCGCTAGCAAGAAGCTATAGAAAAGAGCACTTATAAGGTTTTAAACATATTTCTAATAGATTTATCACTAGTTCAACAGTTCAATGCCGGTTAGTCGTCACAAATACAAGTAACTAAATCGCATTTCAAGTAACACAATAAAAAAGTCTTCTCCAAGTCACGCAGCAAATACCGTTACTATCTTTATCATACTGGCATCAGATGCAACCTAACTAAATTGAGGCGTATTGATGACCCAGAATATTTTTAATCACTTCGATTTTCGATAAGTCGTGATTATGTGAGCTCGGAGCTTAGCCGCAAAATCACGGTCACACAGTTTCACACTTCCACAGTTCACTATCGCGTTTGTATTGTGTAGACAATATCAAAAACATGTACGCATTTGTCCCAGTAACGTTGGGCTACTGACTGATTAAGCCCATGCGCTAGCTTCTTCTATCTGTTTATCTAACACAAATATTATAAAAACGTACACCTAGACTGTTAACAGTAATCTTGAAACTGCTCCCTTACTGATTAGGGTGCCTTTGTTTGTCTTGGAGCTCTATGGACTAGAGAATACTCCCGGCTTCTACGACTTTTATCCCAGTTCTAATGACCCATTCTCCAATAACTTTTATAAATAAAATTCCAATTGAATTCTAAAATAAGACAGGTATACAAGTACGTAAATACTGTCAGAGGTATTTCGTAATTTAACGAATAAATAAAAATATCAAGTAGCATGAACTGTCTATTTCTTTCGTCACCTTTTGATGTCCTAACTACTAAAACAATAGCAATGTTTATGGGCCAGAAAATATCTTCTTCATTCAATATCTTCACTGTAGTAAAAAAATACAATATATGCCCTGGAGACACGCGATAATAAACATTTTCTATGACCATTGGATTTCTTGATTCAAGTCGCGAACGGGAGTCATTTCATTACATCCATAAAATAAATAAAATAATGTCTGTCGACGGATAGGAATGTACTTCAGAACTATAAAGATCAACTATTCAAGATTCAGGGAAACCAAATAGCACTTGACAATGAGCAACTACTTCTTAGGGTCGGAAAAATGTATGAAATATTTAAAATTCATGAGGTGATACGTGAAACTGTGCGAATTTCTTAGACTATAACAGAACAGTTAGGTATCCAAATAGTGAAATAAGAAGATAGAAAGCATGCTAAAGCGATAGAGATAAATAAAATATACTGCGGATTAAAGGATGCGGCAAAAAGACCGCGGTGGATACTTTATGCAGTATAAGTTTGCACACATTTTCAATCTAGGCAGATGTGGGTAGAGGTAGGCTTTTGGGTAGAGGTAGGCTTTTCAGATTTGGAAGCAAGCCCCGAGATTCCTAACTAAAGCTCCGCGTTTCGGAGGCAAGACCCGAGGCTTGGAGACAAACCCTCAATACGGAGGCAAGCCCTGTGGTTTGGAGGCAAGTCCCGGTGTTCAGAGGTCTTGATAGAATGGGATACACCTGTCACATCTATCACAGGAGCGACATGTACATTCTCGTTTGTTACGGGATTGTTTCATGGTAAGCCATTAAGCTCAGCCTACTGTTAGGTATAAATTCGCCAGTGCCTTCGTGCCCGTTGGTATATCCTTCATACTATCTACCGTCACTATAATAATCTCCTCTACCCCAGCCCCTTGAACAGCGGCTAAATATAAATGGATCAATATAAGATCAAAGCATATTCTATTGTTGACGCGTCATCCATATCGTTGAACATATCACACTGGATATGAATCATATTGTTTTCAGTCTAGCCAGTGAGGAATTTGTAATGTATTAGGTACATGTTTTGCCTTTATTCAGGGTGTACCTATGATGTTTGAAGTTGTCACTACCAGTGATGACTTTGAACATTTCCCATGTACAGTGGCCAGCACATCAAGTTACCAAATCTGACAAATTTCCTGCAGTTGATATTGATACCAAACACGTTGGACATAAAAGTGAGGTTGATGAGAAATTTGCCATATTGTAGTAACTTGATGTGCTGGCCACCATACTCAGAACTGACCGGAACCATGAAAATGTCCTTTTGAGAATTAGATTTTTGTACAAATAACCAGGGAATGTTTCATTTTCAAATCATAGAAAAAAATATATAAAAGTCATGTTTATATCCTCCCTTCACTTTGGCAACTCAGCATCACGCTTTACAAAATAAACTTAACTTTACTCACCATTTCAACCACTGGAGAATCAAGTACAGTGTCATTAATGGCAGTGGTCCTGAGAATGTGAACATTTTGAACCTCTGCCGGGGAGCTGGGCATTATTCCTTGCTCTTTACAACTGCATAGCTGGCCTTTAGAATATTTCGATGTGCTTTTTACTGGTGGATTGCCGAGAGAAGCAATTGCAGAGCCATAGGAGTAACCAGTGCCAGAGTTGTCTTTAGCTCGTTTCATGTTGTTTGAAAGGTAAGATAAGCGGCTGAAAGAAAATAATATTATTGAAATAAAATAGTTGCATACCTTTGAAAAACAAAATGTGTCACTCATAAATGAATTACCTACTCAGAATATTTATGTTACTGCAATGCAGACAACATTACATAATAGTAAAAAAGAGTAGTAAATTACTTTTCCTTAATAAAGAGATAGCAATTGTTGCACTATAAAACCTCAGTTCACATGAAAGATACAAATATAAACAAACATTACACATTACACAAGTCTTGATAACAATAACAATATCTTGATACAAAGATAATGACAATAAGAACTCAAACAAGGAATCTAAAGCCAAGATACCATCAATTCCATTGTCAATGTTTTCTTTACGAAGCATGTAGATTCTGCAGCTAAATATCATATCATATAATATAAACATTACTTTTTATTCAAGGTAAATTGATACTTGTATAATTCATATGATTCAAATGACCTGTCTCCTGAGCCAGCCTCTTTCAAAGAATAAAATACAAAAATCTCATAAAATATACAGTTCTACAAACATATTCATGTGTTGACGTCATTATCAGTCTCGTTGAACAAATAAAGCGTACTGTGTCAATTGTATATTTTTCAGTTGGGTAAATAATACCTTTGGCCTGCCCACGTTTGAACAAATGAAGCCTAATTTATTTGTAAATTAAATATGTGTCACAATATGTAATTATGTAATAAAAAACACACACATGGCCAGAGCATATAACCTTAAAACAATTTATACTTACTTATCATATCCAGGTATGGGTGATCCAATGTGGAAATTACAATAAAGATTATCAGATTCACTGGCGGCCCTCTGTCTCCTGCGACCTTCATTTAGTTTACATTCCTGGTATGATCTATTTTTGGGTTTCTTGAGTATGCTCTGTGGGGGTGACTTGGGCAGCGGGTTGTTGAGTATTGACTTGAGTGGCTGTTTAGCCACTTGTACCTCCATCATCTCCTGGTCGACTTTCTCTAACAGCTCTTCTACTTTTGGTAACCGGTCATCCACTTTTGTATTTGATAATGTTGTTACAAGTAGAGGTCTGGTGGGGCTTGTCCTATGGAATTTTGATCTTCCTGGCTGATAACTATGAACAATAATTTGTCATTAACATTTTTAGAACCTTTTTAATTTTTTATATTGACAACTAAGATCATAAATTAGTTTCATGGCCTCTAAGATTTAATAACCTTGAAAAATTAACACTAAATAAAGAAATAAATTCAAATCATATTACATAATTTAAATAAAATAAAATACATATAAATAAAATTATTTTTCAGCTCTTATACAAAAGAATAGAATTACCTAGCCATCAGTTTCAAAAATGTGATGTTTTTGTGTCTAGTGACAATGTTATTGGAACGGGGCCCAATGTTGTGATAAAATATATTACTTATTCCAAGGGAAATGTTTATTTGACTGGAACTGGCTTTCATTGCCAAATATAAATCAAATCATTACTTCTCTTACATAATGTGCTATGTAAAAAATGTGAATTATTTTGAGCTCAACTAAACAAAGAACTCGAATTGCGGTATCAAAATAAAGAACATCACCCGATAAGCCAGTATGCACTACTTATAATTTATGTTATCTGTCTGGTGTACAAATAAAAAGATAAATATTAGTAAGTGCAGCTGTTCCATATGGATATTGAGGTTATGTTATGATGGTGGTACTGACCTGTGATGCCTGTGCTGCTCGTGTGCCATGACGTAGTCGCCGTTCTGTGCGGCAGGCAGCGAGCACTCGTGCTGGAACCGCTCGAATGGCGACTCGGCGGTGTTCAACGTGAAGTGGCTCTTGTTGGGCAGCGCCCGGTAGCGAGGGTATCCGTCCGCAGAACGATTCGCCTCGCGACTAACATCCTCGTACGGAGACCGATCCACACCCTCGCTGCGGCACCTCCGCCGCAGCACGCGCGCTGGCGCTCTTCCTGACCACTCCAACACAGACCCGAGATGATCACACACGTCGAACCCGGCTTCGTAACTTGGGCACGCTCGCCTGCTATCCATATCCGACGCACCTATACGTGACGCATCTTCAAACGTCCACATCGATCGCGCATCACCAATTTCACTATTGCACTGCTAATTTTACAGGTAAAAACCACTGAAACATGAACTCTAACGGCGTCGACGAGGCCAGGGGACGACAGATGACAGATCGCTTTAACGACGGCCACACAACGTGCCAGCCCTCCCGCCAAAATTGAAAGAAAACTACGTTCTTTTTATAAATAAATATGCAACGAACCTACGTAGGAACTCCTACGTGAACTGCGCATTCGGTAAGTCTCACACTTAATCCAATAAACACTCAAGAAAACCAAAGGTGGTAGGCAATCTAGTAATGGCGATTGAAAGAAACCTTTTCAATGATAGGCAAGGTAAGGTAATGTATTTCTAATTTTGTAGGTTCGCCTAGTAAACCATACTATCAAAGATGAGAGAAGCTTAACCAGGAGAAAAATGGCCCACTTTTTCCACGAACTGCTGATCAAATGATAGATGATAAGAATAAGATCACAAATTAAAAAAATCGTAAAATACGATACAAATTTGACTTCCTTCCACTACATTATTGATGTAACCGGGCTAAAAAAGATTACAATGGTATTGTTTTCTTTCTCTGCTAGACCGCTCCTTACTATGTAAGAGTAAGCGAGACTACCCATAACTTCGTCTTCCATCCGTTACTATTTCAATTTGTTCGATTTATAAAAATACTAGCGTTCATTCATCGAAGTTTTCATCTTGACCAAATCTGCAGGATATTAGTAAAGGCCACTATACACCTATACACCAAAACGGCCATTTTGTAAACAAAAGCTCAAATGGTTATCATAAAATTATTGTATGAAACAAAAGAAAATAGTCAAAATGTTATAGAAATTCTGAGCAACATTAAACCCAAAATTAAGAGATTTAAAACAAAAGAAAATCAATTGTTTATTGGTCAGTTTTATTAATGTAGTCATGGAAAGTAGATATCTGAATATCTTTAGGGCTCTTTTATAAACAAAGTTAAAAATAATACTCTGTCATTAATCAAGGTCAATCAATAAAGTCGTGAAATATACCTATTCCTGAGGAACTATTTTACGGAGTTCCATAGTATTAAACAAATAGGGCTACCATACTCTATGACGTGAGCGGCAGTGGCGCCATCAATTAATTTCATGACTTTCTTATTGCTTTCTATATAACTTTCATCATCTCAGATTTCAGTTATTTGGTATACCCGTAGGTACGCTTTGGGCCATATTTCGTGAGTCTGGTATTTACAATGAGACTGCCGTTTGACCTTCACAATCCATATACAGAGGATCCACGACCAACTGACTGACTTTGTATCCGAAATGTTTTCCCTCAATGTCACCACCGCCGAGCAAATGGTAGAAATATACACAATTATTATGTGAAAATTGTTTAGGTACAACATACATTACTTATCTCAGAGACGAAAGTGGTGCAGGAATGTATAACATAAATCGAGCAAGGTTTTTCACTTGCTCAATGGTTTTGTTCATGGCCGACATTTTGGAAAAATCAAAATGGCGTATGTTTACTTTGCCTTCTCTGTAGACGTGTTAGTAAGGAATATGTTTAGTAAAAAGGGCTTTATTTAAATAAAACACACTTTAGAGAATCAGTATTCTTTTTTACACATCAGTAACCTAGACCTTACAGACGCCATTATTCTTAAAATATAATACGAATCTGACTCTTTTCACTAAGCTATATTAATTAATTCTTTAATAAAAATTCTATTTGTTGAGAATATTATATCTGTTTTCGCGATTTATAAAATGAATAATGCTACTATAACAGAAAAAGTGCGCCTTCCACTAAAAACCTTGGAATTTTTGTCGCTTACAACCTATTCTATTTAATATTAATATTCAAATATTACACAGGTGTAATAATAATATACTTTATCTGTCCTGGCACTGAGGAAAGTAAGACAACAATCTTCAATGACAAAATATGTACTATAATTGAAAAAATAAAAAAAAATCTATGCGTGCAAGTCGCTTGGCGTATATACAATCTGATCCAAAATAATCTAGTAAATTTCAAATTTGAAACAATTTAAATAATTCATTTTTTTCTACAATATGCCGATAATTTGACATAGCATGATAAGTTAATAAAACCACAGTTTCGTCCGACGACAAAACAAGTACCATGTAAACTGTACAAGTGTACATACATAAACAGTCCCGCACAGAAATCTTAGTCTAAAACATTGCAACATTATAAAAAAAGACATCTATTATAGACTATGTATTAAAATTAATGTTCGACCGTCCATACGCAGACCGATATACAAAGTAGAAAAAATATACACTGTTACCATCTTTACAACAATAAGGTGAGTTATGCGTATTCTGGAAAATTATTACAACCGGCCCACTGCATCCAGTGACTAAAGTTACGCGAGTAGTTTATTGTGTTGCGTCGAATTGTTGCGTTGTCTCCGTAGACTCCATAGCCAAACGACGGAAATGAGAAATCTGAAAATAAAACATCCGAATGAATACATACATACATAATGGAATATTAAAATACACTTTGTCACTTCATTAATAGTATATCAACTGACTGATGTGCCAACATGAACATATTGACTTTGAATTCCCTAAGATAGGAGATCCGGAATGCATTCCGCACAATAATAAATATCCAAAAGCATACATAGGTATTTATTATTCAAACATTGCGTGAGTCGCGTGACGTCCATTGATAAAAACGTATTGTATACGTCATAATATATGCGGCACTCCTGTGACGTCAATACATAACACGTGAATACCTGTTTCGTTACACGTGCATGTTTTATTGCCCTAGTAAATAGCATGTAGGTTATTTATAGCTAATAACAATATTGATTGATGAGTTCAATTGGCTAATATCTAGTATGCAGAACAAATACCGAACCGCGCCCCCAACAATACTTGACCGATTTTTAGTGCATTAGTGCCTAATTATAGCAGCACTATCAATCACTTTGCCAGTATACGCGGCCGAAAACAGAAAATAATGTACCCTGTTTCTATATGAGATTTTATAAATGGGTAGAATAAGCCTGTTGCAGTTCACAACTGGACATAGGCCTCTCCAAATGCAGATATTCGAAAGCTTTTGACTCCACTAGGAATATTATGCTGATATCTAAAGCTATTTTCATAAGGTTACCAGAGAGGATTTTTTTATTGCTGAAGTAGGCAGCCGAGCATGCGGCCCATGTGATGGTAAATGGTAACCGCCGCTCATAGACAACAATGCCGATGGGTTTTACGGAACTTTCAACTCCATCCCTCAGTGTGTAGTGAAATGGTTTAGCCGCGGTAATATTTCCTGACGGCTGCGACTTAGGGACCTTCGAGAGACAAAGCCGTCCACGTATCAGCGACTCACATAAGGAGTCGAAAAATAGATTCTTTAAAAGTCATAAACCAAATTTTATTCAGACTGGTAGTTAGAAGTCGTGGTTAAAGGGATGTAAATGCTCACAGATATACTCTGTATAGTAAAAATAGAAGCGAAATACAGTTTGAGAATCCGCCACTCTCTTGGAATCACAGCTCCCTTTTTTTATCTATCCTCATTAGTTCCAAAGATATAGTTACAAAGTTCCCAATCAGAAAAGGAGAGCGATACGCTAATAATGACGTCACTAGGCTTGTGCTTCTCACAAGTGCCGTACAAAATTTTGTTTAAGAAAGAGGCAGGTATATCAAAAGTTTGTTGCTCTATAACTTTTTTGGATATACTCAAACTTTGTAGTACCGCCTATATTTTGTCAGCTATACAATATAGGATGTATCTGTGACGGCAAGACTGCACTTACTTTAGCTGGTGAGCAGCGCGATGTTGATCTCCTTGACCATCTTGACGCGGTGCAGCATCTTGGCGAGCGCGGTGCGGCTGAGCGGCTGCGTGGAGTACCACACGGGCGAGTCCGGCACGCACGAGCGCTCCGGCTGCAGGTAGAACACGTCGTTGCGCGTGCGCACCGACTCCGGGCTGCCGTGCCGATACAAACATACCATTAACCGATACACTCATAGTCATGTGGGATTATGGAACAGTGAAACGGAATGTGAGATGAGTAGAATGGAATGTTGAACAAATTAATGCGAGATGGGATGGTGCTAAAGATTGAAGCTGATATTCTGTTTCACAGGCTCCATTCTACTTACATACACCTTAGACTCTACTAGTCTAGAACTTCACTCACATGGGTGGATAGATTAATAGATATTCTTTATTGCCAAACACTATGATACACTTTTTTTTATTTTAGAGGTAGCTGACGAGCAGATGAATCACCTGATGCTAAGCAATTGACACCGCCTGAAACATCAGTAGTGCAACTGCCAACCTTTGACCCCATTTCCCCCCAATTGGCCGATACCCTCACTCACTCGACGGAACACAGCGCAACTCTACGCCGGTCTTCTGTGAGGCCGTGGTTTCACTCCGATCGATACGGCCCATTCATGCCGTAGCGTGGCTCTCATAAGGTTGATACATAATTATGGACACATACATAGATAATAATCCATAGATTATTATGATGTTTTTTATGTGATAGGTGGCACACAAGATCACCTGATTCTAAGCCATTACAGCCACCCGTAGACATCTCCACCAAGTGGAGTCACAGTGTTGCTTGCTGTATTTGTGTGCCATAAATTTAATGAAACAGTTTTTTGCGCTATGCTTAGTGCAAATATAACAATCATTCCTATAATAAATATACAAATACGTCACTAATAATTAAATATACTTACCGTGAATATCACATACAGTACATACCATTTTGAAATGTAGAATTCATATAATTTAACAGGACACCGAAGAGGATTTTCTTCGTTTTCTTGCTGCTCATACACTTTCTTTTTTCTTGAATTCGCCTCTGTAAAATGCAAATAAGTATTTAATACGCAAAAGACAATTTTGTAAATGCCATATCTAGTGATCTACACAAAACTTAATGAAAACATTTTTGTATTCGTAGTAAAAAAAATGGGTCAATCATAGGCCTTTGCATCTTTAATAGATGATTTAAGCAGCATCACGCGGTGTGGCTTTACAGCAGCGCTCGTGGCTGTAAAGTCCTATGCGGGAGTAAACCACTCGTCCGCATTTGCAGCAGGTGAACCGAGCGCTGCTGCGGGTGGGGTTGTAGGCACGGCGCTTAGCACGCTTGGCCGCGAGTTGGTTTAACCAGGCTTCATCGTGCTTTCCTATGCCCTCCGACACTGTTCTCCTCCAGGACAAGCGTTCAGCAGCGAGTAAAAAAAATGGGTAAGAAAACAAATATTTACCTAACGCTGATTGTGGGGGGTAAAACCGTAAAAGTACGTTTCTTGACCCGGGCACCTTGGCCTGCCCGGGCTGGTTGGGGTTCCGCTTCCAATGCTTCATGATGTGAGAGAATGATAGCTGCATATGCTCCTCCACCGTCTAAAATACAAAAGATATAAAGTAAATTCTCACCATCTCAAATTTGATCTGACTCCGTACTAAGTAGCTGGAGCACTTCTGTTACAAATATCAAACAACAGAGGTTTCCTAAGCTACGCGGATGGCACTAAATAAATATTTATTTTTCATACAGTCAAATAGCCTATTGTAATATTGAAATACATAAATTACACCCAGACACTGAACAAACACAAGTGTTTATCACACGAATGTTTGTCCAGGTGGGGATCGAACCCACGACCTTTGGCGCATGAACCAAATGCGCCATCCGGCCAGTCAAAAGGCTGTTTAAAGTAAGTTTGCGTGGATTTTTAGATAACGTGCGCAAGAGCATCTTATAACGTTGGGCATGGGGGATTGAAAAAAAAAATAAGTTTTTGCCCTTATATAATGGACAATAAGGTTCAAAATCTGTTTTCCTTCGGTCATCCTAGCGCAGGGTCAGGGTCAATACAATAAAACCACTTAATCACGAGTTCAATGGGAAGTGCAGCAAGTATTCCATACATTAATCAGTAACTTATTCATCATACTCACTTATCACATCAATGTAACGAACTTCTATGAAAAAAATGTATGTGATTCAAGTGAGATACTCACCACAAGGTTAAAATGTTTAGTATTGAAGAACATAAGCGTGGACAGCAACACGTGCGGCGAATGCGCGCCTAGCTGCTTGCTCTCCCACAAGTGTTCCTCTTCTACTCTCGTCACTATGTACTCTGTGAGGAATATAATCACTTTTAGTTTGTAATAAAGATCAATAGACCAGGACAACACAAAGGCATATCACGGGTCATCACTCCACGAAGAGACAGAAGCCGACTGCCAACATCGCATGCTAAACAGATTACGCACACATGTATGAGGCGCGTACAGAAATCTCGACGTGGTTCGGCATGTAGCAGAGACAGACAGTATTCGGTACGTTTGCGGGAGGGGAGATACACGATAATCGTATTCCGCACTAGGCAGTATCTATATAGCCTAGGGCATCAACAAAATCTATATATCTGGTGGCATCGAAATAAGTCATTTAAAATAGTAATAAAACCATAGACACACGTACGCGAATTACTATTGCTACAAGAGACAAATAAATACATAATATTAAACAAGAGTAAATACTTACGTGAGTCATTATATAAAACTGAGAACTTCCTAGCCACTTCGTCCAAGCAATCCGTGAACTTTTCATAGTATGGATCCGTGAATATGTTGTCTATCCTACCATTTTCGAAGAGATATTGCTGTATTCCTGTAACAATCCAAACATACATTTTAAAAGTCTTACATAATAGCATTTTAAGTCAAAGATATTAAATAGAAAAAAAAATGATTTAGAAATATAATGTTATGTACTCAAGTCACGGAAATGGTCAAAACCACGTTTAAAAGGACTCGAAAAATGACAATTCCATGTGTTCAAATGTTTGTCCAAGGTGGGGTTAGAACCTGGGACCTTAGGCGTCACTATCAAATGCGCCATCCGGCCAGTTAGTATGTCGTGCCGGAAATATAATTCTTACAACGGGGGAGTCGGTGATGCGTTACCGGCATTTTAGTTAAAACTGTGTCTCCTGCCGGGCTAAGATGCGCACCACGAGATAATTTTGTCGACACTCGCACTGCGACGGCGCAAGTTACTTCTCGCTCACCTGACTGAGCGATGAGCGGGATAGAAGGATGCGCTCTCGCGAACGAGAGTCGACAAAATTTCGTCACGGTGCGCATCTTAGCCCGGCTGGTAAAAAGTTCGATGTCAAACTCACCTAATACCAAATAATAAATAGTGTCCGGCGCATATTCGCTCCCGTTCGGCTTGCGCACCTCCTTCACGAACAGGCACAGCGAGTAGTTGAGCTCGTCTGCTGTCAGCTGGAGTATCTCCGACTTGAACGGCTTCCGTCGGATCGAGCTCTTCTCTATTTCCGCGTTCTTCGTCATCACCCATTGCTTCCACGCGTTGACGCCGAATGTGTACTGAGATAGGAAATATTTAATTAAGTTTTTACCCATACCAAAGGGATTGAAAATTAAATTGATTATAAAGAAATAGATGACTTCAAGACGGAAAAAAAAAGGTTTTTTAATGACTACAAATGAGCAAGCGGGTTATATAACCTCCTTGAAAAATAAAGGCCAAATTGACAAGAAGTGACTTCGTTCTATTCTCGGCCACTACTTGGGCGTCCCATTGGGCGGTCCCCGGAATCTTGAAATTCTGGGACGCATTGCCCTCAAGCCGTCGGAGGCCAAGATGCACTTCAGGTCGCTGAGCCAGCGTAGTAAGCATGTAACGCCAATGCAAACTGACCTTCAAAAACATTCGCGTCGGGCTTCAGGTCGATAGTCTTCCGTGAGGCTATAGTATCACTCTGGTCGAACTTACCCATTCACGCCTATGCGTGTTTCTCCTACATAATGCACACTGACCTTCAGACACATGTTGGCGTCGGGCTTCTCCGCGGGCTCGCGCGGCGGCTCGGGCTGCGGCGGCGGCGCGGGCTCGGCGCGGCGGCGCTCGGAGGCGCGGGGTCACTGACCTTCAGACACATGTTGGCGTCGGGCTTCTCCGCGGGCTCGCGCGGCGGCTCGGGCTGCGGCGGCGGCGCGGGCTCGGCGCGGCGGCGCTCGGAGGCGCGGGGTCACTGACCTTCAGACACATGTTGGCGTCGGGCTTCTCCGCGGGCTCGCGCGGCGGCTCGGGCTGCGGCGGCGGCGCTCGGAGGCGCGGGGTCACTGACCTTCAGACACATGTTGGCGTCGGGCTTCTCCGCGGGCTCGCGCGGCGGCTCGGGCTGCGGCGGCGGCGCGGGCTCGGCGCGGCGGCGCTCGGAGGCGCGGGGTCACTGACCTTCAGACACATGTTGGCGTCGGGCTTCTCCGCGGGCTCGCGCGGCGGCTCGGGCTGCGGCGGCGGCGCGGGCTCGGCGCGGCGGCGCTCGGAGGCGCGGGGTCACTGACCTTCAGACACATGTTGGCGTCGGGCTTCTCCGCGGGCTCGCGCGGCGGCTCGGGCTGCGGCGGCGGCGCGGGCTCGGCGCGGCGGCGCTCGGAGGCGCGGGGTCACTGACCTTCAGACACATGTTGGCGTCGGGCTTCTCCGCGGGCTCGCGCGGCGGCTCGGGCTGCGGCGGCGGCGCGGGCTCGGCGCGGCGGCGCTCGGAGGCGCGGGGTCACTGACCTTCAGACACATGTTGGCGTCGGGCTTCTCCGCGGGCTCGCGCGGCGGCTCGGGCTGCGGCGGCGGCGCGGGCTCGGCGCGGCGGCGCTCGGAGGCGCGGGGTCACTGACCTTCAGACACATGTTGGCGTCGGGCTTCTCCGCGGGCTCGCGCGGCGGCTCGGGCTGCGGCGGCGGCGCGGGCTCGGCGCGGCGGCGCTCGGAGGCGCGGGGTCACTGACCTTCAGACACATGTTGGCGTCGGGCTTCTCCGCGGGCTCGCGCGGCGGCTCGGGCTGCGGCGGCGGCGCGGGCTCGGCGCGGCGGCGCTCGGAGGCGCGGGGTCACTGACCTTCAGACACATGTTGGCGTCGGGCTTCTCCGCGGGCTCGCGCGGCGGCTCGGGCTGCGGCGGCGGCGCGGGCTCGGCGCGGCGGCGCTCGGAGGCGCGGGGTCACTGACCTTCAGACACATGTTGGCGTCGGGCTTCTCCGCGGGCTCGCGCGGCGGCTCGGGCTGCGGCGGCGGCGCGGGCTCGGCGCGGCGGCGCTCGGAGGCGCGGGGTCACTGACCTTCAGACACATGTTGGCGTCGGGCTTCTCCGCGGGCTCGCGCGGCGGCTCGGGCTGCGGCGGCGGCGCGGGCTCGGCGCGGCGGCGCTCGGAGGCGCGGGGTCACTGACCTTCAGACACATGTTGGCGTCGGGCTTCTCCGCGGGCTCGCGCGGCGGCTCGGGCTGCGGCGGCGGCGCGGGCTCGGCGCGGCGGCGCTTGGAGGCGCGCGCGGGGCGCGGCGCGGGCGCGGGCGCGGGGGGCCGCTTGCGCGCGGCGGCGCCGGCGCCGACGCCCGCGCCCGCTCGGAGTGCCGCCACCGCGCGCTGCTGCTCCAGCACCATCATGTGGTGGTGGTGCATGCTCTCGCCTTCCAGACCTGGCGTACACGATTATATTAGGGGAAAAAATCTAAATCGCTGAAGTAAGTATTACGTAATTTTTTTTTATTTAGCCTATGTCCCACTGCCAGGCAAAGACCTCCCCCGAGTTTTTCCATTGATCCCTATCCACCGCTATCCGTGGTCAATCAAGTGCAAAGATGTTATGATCGTCACTTTTTAGACATCCATCAAAAAACGAGGATGATCCATTCTACAGATGTGACACAACCATTTGATTCCCATTTCAGTTTGGCAGTTTGCATGACCACATCAGTGAATGAAACTTTTAAATAATTCACTTTCACTGCAGGTGTAATTGCCTGGTGCTGCAGAAGTTAATCGACTTTCTTGACAATTTATCAACCTACAAATCGACTCTGTGGATACGAGCAGTTTGCTGTTGTAACACCAACAAAATTTTCTAATGACCCAATTTTATTACTCAACAATAACAAACTTTCAGCACATGAAATTTTTATACAAATAGATTTATGACCATAAATCCAACTCACCAGGCATACCAGGGTGCGAACTAGGTGTTATAGTGTTAGCCGTCATAGCGGACTCCAGGTCTACAGGCTGATCCTCATACTCCGTGGCCATCTTCAGCGCCATTTGCAGCATGTCCTCGCCGAAGGCGTTGTTGCCGTCGATGCCCGCTACTGGGCTGAAGGTTTCTTCACCTGTATATAGAAGATGGTAAGACTATTTAGTTCTGCCAGGCTAACATGCGCGCCGCGAGATAAATTGTCGACACTCGTATTGTATCGGCGCAAGTTGCTTCTCACTCACCTCACTGAGCGATGAGCGGGATAGAAGGATGCGCTTTCGCTAACGAAATTTAACGAATTATCTAAAAATTTTGTCGCGGTACGCATGTTAAACTTACTGGAAACTGAAAAGTGGGCGGATACGGAATACGATTACTATTCAACAGCATGACTTCTATAATTTCAGAAACACCTTTTACATCCGGCTCGAAGGACCATTGAAGGTTTATTTCAATGAATCAGACAGTGACACTATTGACCTAAAATGAAGTGAGAGCGGGCAGAGTAGTTCATAAATACAACTACTACCAGCGATAAAAACTTGTTATACAGTATTTGTTCTTGTTTGTATTTGTGAAATAATCAATATCTATAAATTACGCACCATTATCATCGTCCGTGTCAGAATCACTCTGATCTTTCTTCTTGTCTCCAGCCACCATCTCCGCCATCATCAGCAGCTCGGCCTCGAACGGATCCGTCGGCATCTTGTCGTGGATTTTGTTGATCTCCTTCATTATGCCCTTGGCCGAATTCCTGGTCGTTGGAATGAATACTGGCGTCGGAATAGGGATAGGAATCGGCACGGGGACGGGGAATGGCAGCGACCACATGGCACACGGCACAGGAACGTATATTGGGACAGGAACTGGTATGAGAACTCGCCTCTCTAAGCTAGGGTCCGTCTGACACTCTTTCGTGCAAGGATGGGGGCGGCAGGACACGCCTTTCGATACCATCATCGGTTTCGACATGGTCCCCTTGTTGGCGACTTCTTTAGGAGGTAATGTTTTGACTATGACATGGTTGTAGATTTTTGGGGGTGGGGGAGGCGGAGGTGTGGGGGGTTTAGGAGGGGGCGGCGGCGTCTTCGGGGCCTGTGGGGGCTCCGGTTCGGGCGGGGGCTGCACCACCTGCTGCAGACGCTTGGACTTGGCGCGAGTCATGGAGGGCATTAGGGGGGGCGGAGCGGCGAGGGATTGTACGTTCGATATCACGGGCATACCTCCTCGTTGCTGCCCTTTAGGCATTGCTATGAAAAAAGAAAAAAAAAATTTAAAAAGAATTCTTACAGAGATCGAAGATTGATTTTTGATTGAATAACAGTGCTGTATCATTCTTACCATTGGACTTATTACTGGTACTGTTATTGGTACTATACGTTCGTCTGGGAGCTCCAGTGGGCACTGCTTTCTGCTGGTCGATCGATTCTCCCGGTAGTAATGGAGGTGCATGTTTAGAATACTGGCCCTAGAATAACGAAAGAATATTAGATCACTAGGAAATAGATGACCCCTAAAATGTGCAGGGCAAATTTGTAGTAGACAGATTGAGACGACTTAAGAGCGTTTATCCGTAAGAGTCACACTTAAGTCAAAATCATTGATTTCCGATGGAGAATAAAATGATAATCTATACAGTTTGTAAATAAGATATTGATGTCAAATTATTGCAGATTTCATAATCTAATGCATAATTTCAAAATATTTTCAAATGATCATTTAGTTTTCTCGTTAGAACAGTTTTAATACAATCCCTTTTTGAAACTTGTGGTCGAAGGTCTACGCAAATGCTCGATAATAGTAAAACTATAAACGACAAACTTATGACAATATTTCTATTAAAAGAACAATAACATATATTAGGGCATGGCTACAAAACAATAGTGATTACTGTAAGTTTTCATACAAGAAAAGTGTACTCAAAAGTATCATTGTTAGTAATTTTTCGAGTTATTACACGTATTAGTTTAGGATGAAATAAAAGGTATTCTTGATTTTTTTTAAACCTAATAAATGAAGAAATTTACGCTTTAAAACGTGGTATTTTTTTAACTTTAATAACTTGTTTTTTTATTTTATTATGAATCATTTAGTACTACTATATAATCGGCGCAGAATCGCACCAGCGCTCAGTGCCGGCCGAGGCCTTTCCGAGGTAGGACCTATGTCGCTCCCGGTCACCGCGTGCTACGTAAAATTTTATTTGAAATTGGAGATTTTTTTGACGCGACTGAGACGGATTGATACTTTTTGTTTTAAGAATATTAATTTGTTTTAACCAAACAAAATTTTGGTGAGTACGAAGGTAAAGAAATGCAATTCTAGTAACTTCCACAGATTAATATATTATATTCTTTACATTTTACATAATAATATAAAATGTGATATAAAAGGCGCTATTCGGGGAAGAAAAGGAAAAGTTATGGTACTTAATTTGGCCAAAGCTAATGAAGCTAAAACGTAAGTTACCGCGAATCCACTTTAATGACATAGCTGGTCATAATCTATTCACATTTTTCTTTTACGATGATTTCATTACGTTTATTGCTAAAGGTAGAAAAGAGAAGGTCAAATACATGAGAATACCACCGAAGAATTGGAAATAGTTGAATCGCAAACTACAGAAACATGACTATGATTTTAAAGTAGAATTTCATCATCATCATCATCAGCAACCCACACTCGTCCACTGCTGTATTGGGTTTTGGGAGTCAATGACAAACTTATTTGTTGGTACTAAACGATATCTTTATTAAATCGTTTTATAGGAGAGTACGCATGTTTACAAATGTACAGTTAGCAGAGTAACAAGACTCACAGACAGAGCAAGACTAACTATCTGAGTCAACAGACTCCACAAGACGAACCGGCCGAGTCGACAAGACTCGCTGGCATCTCAAGACTTACTAACATCTCAAGACTTACTAACAGAGTGATCCCTCAGGATTCAAGGTCGAAATATGTATTCGTAAAATGAACCTTATTAACAAGTGCAACAAGAGGAACTCTATTACTATGCAATTAAGTGCAGATTAGCATGGGACGAGTTTGAGTTATTTTTGATGTATTCCATGCTGGACATAGGTCTCCTCTAATGCACGCCACTGCTCCCGATTTTCAGCCACTCTCATCCAGCCCACACCAGCCAGCCTTCGAATGTCATCATCCCATCTTGTCGCAGGGCGTCCAACACTTAACCGAGTCGCGGTCTCCACTCAAGGACTTTACGGCTCCAACGGTTGTCAGTTCTGCGGCTAATGTGACCAACCCACTGCCGCTTCAGTTTGCTAATTCGGTGGGCTATGTCGGTGACTCAGGTTCTCTGTCGGATTACTCCGAGCATAGCCCTTTCCATAGCTTTTTGAGCGACTTTGAACCGGGTGGATTAGTCCAGCCACGTCCACGTCTCGGCACCGTAAGTCATGACCGCGAGGACGCACTGGTCGAAGACTTTCGACTTAAGACTTTGAGGGATGGATGACGAGAAGACCTTGACGAAGCCTACCAAATGCTGCCCAGCCTAGCTGAATTCTTCTATTGGCTTCTCTCTCGAAGTTGTTTCTGCCTAATTGGAGCGTTTATCTTAGATAGACATATTCCTGGACAATTTCGAGAGGTACTCCATTAACAGCGACCGGTCCCGGATCAACGAGCTCGTTGAAAATGACCTTGGTTTTATCCAAGTTCATCCGAAGATCGAAGTGATTGGAAGATTTCAGCCAGGCTGCTCGCCTGTAGGCCATGTAAGGTTTCCGTCAAGATGACGATGTCGTCTGCGAATCGTAGGTGTGACATGTACCCGCCATTAATATTGATTCCGCGCTCTTTCCAGTTTAGCGTTTTGAACAAGTCCTGCAGCGCAGCGGAGACGAGTTTCGAAGATATAACATCTCTTTGTCTCACACCACGTCGTAGCAGGACAGGCTCGGTTTGGCCATTTTGGATTACTACGGACATATTAGCGACGTTATACAGACACCTCAACACCTCGTGCCAAGTCGATATCGCCAATCGACTTGGCACCTCTGCAAGGCCTCGAGAACAGACCAGGTCTCGACGGAGTTAAAAGCTTTTTCATAGTCCACAAATGCCATGCACAGGGGCTGGTTATATTCTTTGGTCTTCTGTATAACCTGTCTCACTGTGTGAATATGGTCTATGGTGCTAAAACCGTCGGAACCCGGCTTGCTCTGCAGGTTGAGCTTCGTCAAGTCTTCGTGTAAGGCGATTCGAAATGACTCTTGAGAACAACTTATAGACGTGACTTTGGTCGATAGTTCTTCAGTAAGGTTTTGTCGCCTTTCTTGAAGAACAATACGAACAAGCTCCGCGGCCACGCCCTAGGAGTTCTCCCGAAGAAAATAACCGAGTTAAATATACGTCAAAGTTCCTTCAACACCGGCTTGCCGGCAACTTTCAGAAGCTCGGTGTGACTCCGTCTTTTCCGGGGGCTTTTCCATTTTTAAGTTGTCCAAGAGCTGCCTCGATCTCCTCCAAGCTGATGTCGGGTAGATCCTCCGTCGCATGGCGTAAAAGAAGGCAAAAAGTTTCTGGCTTTGATGTGACGACTCCTCGATTTGTTTTGGTTAACTTCGACAGGTGGCTCCTGTCAAGCTGTTGTACGAAGACTTTGGACCCCCCTGGTTCTGCTCAATTGCTCTCTGTATTGAGAGTGAATTGGAGCTTCGGAGGTCACGTCTTAACAGCTTGGAGATGGACTTATTTAGAGCCCGTTGTTCTGCCGAAGTGACTGATGGATCTTTCCGCCTCTTGTCCATTAAATCCAGAGTATAGACCGCTGCTACTCACAGAACTTTGTGCCCTCGTCCCGAAGGATTTCCACCACTTGGTCGAATTCTTCGTCGATATATACGTCAATTGTGGTTTCCAAGGCAGTGAATCGATTTTCCAATTTCAGTTGGAAGGCATCGGAACCAGCGAGTGATTGGAGCAGATTTGGCCGGAGCGTGGACTTCATCAACCGAGAACGTTCAAGCTTAAAATTGATATTCAAAGTGCCTCTGAGAAGTCGGTGATCACTTCCGGTTTTAAACCTATTGATCACTGAGACATCTCTGAATATTCGCTTAATGTCCGATATATATTATGACGTCGATCTCATTTTAGTCATAGTATCTGGGCTCTGCCACGTCCATTTCCTCTGGGGCTGTTTCTTAAAGAATTGATCCCAGAAAGGGATCAAATTGAGGGTTTGCAACTGTTTTATCCATACTAATATTATAAATGCGAAAGTAACTCTGTCTGTCTGTCTGTCTGTCTGTCTGTCTGTCTGTCTGTCTGTCTGTCTGTTACTCTTTCACGCCCAAACCACTGAACGGATTTAAATGAAATTTGGTATACAGGTGATCTAGACCCTGAGAAAGAACATAGGCTACTTTTTATTGCGGAAAAGGGGGTTGTAAGGGGTTAAAAGGGGGGGTAAAACCTTTTCCACGCGAACGAAGTCGCGGGCGGCCGCTAGTAATGTATAAATACAACTGTTTTATAATGTATAATGTTCTTTTTTATTAAATTATTTATTAAACAAACATGATATCTTTAAGTATTTAATTGCTTACCTGTCCTGAGTAAAAAAGGTAGGTAGGTATCTAAATGATATACCTATTTTTTTATTTTTCTTAAATCAAAAAATCAAAAGAATAACAATAAATCAACGTTGGATTTATTTTATTTTATTTAACTTGCAATTTAATTTTACAACAATACAGTAATTTAATTCAAATTCAAATTCAAATTCAAATACTTTATTGCATCACATGTGGTTGTCTTAAGATATTATAAGTATTATTGTGTACAGCACATGCACCCTGTAAGGGCATAGCAACTTAAAATCTAATTTACATAGGTATTTACTTTGCTATAAAGCGAAAGGATCAAAATTTGTCAGTCTAACTATAAAGAAAACGTACGCGGCAACTCTATGCAAACAGTAACACATGCTTATGTGTGAGTGAAATTTTGCAAATCAAAACCGAAACATGACATTTCGCACTAGCCGAGAACGCTCTTAACACCATAAGTATTTTTTTGTACTTTCTTAAAACTTACCTGGAATGACATGACGCACTGATACGTGCAGAAGTTCCGTACAGTCGCGTCGGACATGGTCAAGTGGTACTGAGCGAGGGAGGTGCGCTTACACATGTCACATTTCGTTCTGAAAATAAGGTATAATTTAAATGATATTTTGTGCAAAATCAGAGATCAGATTAAATCGTGCTTTAATTGGTAATATAATATGAAATAGAAGCTTTGATTATTTTTTTGCTGACTCAAATTTCGATGTCTGTAAATGTAGCATGTAATCTTAAAAAGATTGCATGGTCTCTTTTCCTGTAACTCTAACTAGGTCGCGTACCGTAACCCTTCAGCTTTCGCTAGGTTTTATGTTTTATCACCATTCTGCAATCGCATTGAGCTCTCGAGCTATCTTACGCAGATCTGACTCGATCTGGCTTGGGGGCGTCCTACGTAACGTTTACCGAGACATCGCCTTTACCTTAGCACTCTAGTTCCCCAGTAGTTGTCATTTCGGCGGCTGATTTGGCCAGCCCACTTTAACTTGCTATTCCTGTGAGCTATGTCGCTGACTATGGTTGTCTACTGTTACACATTTTATAAGGATCCAAAATCCACCTCGTATGTCTTACCTTCTTGATGATACTGCATTGACAGACACTTGATAGAGATTCAAGCAGTTGAGCGAGCACATCATGACCGCCTGCCCGTTGGCCTGCAGCCGCCGGATCATGTCGAAGTTGTATTTCTTCACCTTGCACCAGTTGCACGGCACGATGTGCCGCGAGTTGCTGATGTATACGTTCATGCAAGACTTGGAGCAGAAACAGTGGGCATTGCTGCCTTCGTAGATCGTAAAGCATTTACTCTGCTTACGCTCAAAGTATTTCTTGCACCAGCGACATTGGTCTGAAAAATAAAACATGATTAGTTTTGAAACTACACATGCAATATAATCATACAATTTAAAAAAGAGTAGAATTTCCTTACCTGGAAATATATTATTTACGAATTTAAAAGCTGCGAAACATGGATCGGAACATAACCGTTGGAACACGTCTTCACTGACTTCCACCTCTATAGACGTCGCCTTCTCCAGCGAGCATACCGCACATTTAGCCCAAATAGGCTGAGGAGTGGGATTCTTACTCATCTGATCAAACTTCTCCATACAACTTTGAGAGCAAAAGTCCTTAAACTGTCCTTTATCACCAACAGGGGCCAGAAACCCTTCGTGGCCAACAGATATATCTCTCTGACAGTAACAGCATATCTTCAATCCCTTTTTGAACTCTTCCAAACAGCCAGAGTTACAAAACTGCCGAATATCATATCCAAATCTAACACAGTACTTTCCTAAACTCGTATGTTGCACCGCACTTTTACAGTTGGCACACTTTGATCCTATTTTATTCTGATATCTTCCTAAACAGATCTCGTCACAGAAATCCATAGTCTCCCATGTTAATATCTTCTCCTCGCCTGGCAGCTGCAATGTACACTGGGTACATTTGCGAATGAATGTGCGCTCTCTCTCTTCCCGAGCCGCCTGCACCATGGCCGGAGTCTTTGCTTGAATTTTGTATGCTTCATCCAGATACTTATCTGTGGCATTACTTATTACTTTTAATTTTAGTAGTGGCGGGTTCGCCGGAACTTGCACGAGTTTTGTACGTGGCGTTCTTTTCCTTTTGATAACATATCTACCATTTTCGCTAGTATTCAAAGATTTTATACAAGCATGGTCACAAATCAAAGAAAAATCTCCATATCGCGTCATAGAGAATATGCAATTTTTATCTTCTTTACAGACTATGCATGATCCATGTCTTGGTGTGCCTTCTTCAACAGTTATCCTTCTTCGTTTAAAAACATATTTATCTTTTTCATCTGCCATCATACCATACAAGCAACTTAAAGAGCAGTAATTTGTGTCTTCTCCATCGAAATTATAGTAGAAATAGCATGTTTTCTTTTCCTCACACTCTGAACACAACATAAACCTGGGTAGAATTTCTTCAATAACATATTTTTTTGTGGTTACAGTAAACTGTCCTGGATTTTCAGATTCAAATGTGTTCATGCATGTTTGATTACAGATGTATTTGTTCTCGCCATCTTTCGTTGTATAACGGAAATTGCATGCATCTTCCATTTTGCACTGTACACATTTGCCAGGGTAAGGGGATATCTTTTGAATTATATTAGGTGTTTCAATTACGGGTTCATCTGGCTCATTATCATTTTCTTTATCTGAAATAGTAAAGTATAAAAACGGGATCAATAAATTAAAAGATGTTTTTTGAGATGGGGTAAAGAGTATTCCTGATATCTTTGTGAATGAAGAAAAAAAAAATATTTTAAGAGCTGTCGAAATGGAATAGATCCCTTATGAATCAACTCACCACCACCATTCTCTTGTGACGCATCTTCTTCAGCTGCCGTGGACGTATCCAGCAACTCAGAACTCTCTTCATTGGGGACTCCATCTTCTTTATTCGTTCGCTCGTCTGTGTCAGTCGCTTCATTCTCCTCTTTAGGAACTGTTGCTTCTAAAGCAGCTTCATAAATCAAACAAATAGAACAGTTAGGTTTACACATGACAATTGAGCTGTGAAAAAGAACATACTCTTTATTCAATAGCTGCATGAAATAAAAATGTATGTACTTAATTTCTTTAAAAAAGGTAGAAGTATAGAATTTTTACTGCAAAGTCTACTCCAGAAAAAAAAAGTAAAAGTCTGAACAGAAATACATAGATCGAAAGCTTCATAGAAATCGAAAGAAACATAGCGCAAGCGCAGCTGCACCTCTATTTTAACGTGCCGGCCCATACGTACGGAAGCATTACTTACCTTCTTCTGCCTGTTTTCGTTTTTCAGCTAGGACTTTTTCAGCTTCAGCTTTGTCTGCTTCGGAGATCTCCCTCTCCGTGTCGGGAAGAAGACAGACCTCTTCATCAGCTCCTTCTGTCACGCCACTATCTTCTAATACTGGGTCATCTATAAATAAAATTAGAATTAGTAGATTCAATGAGTACATAACAGACATAAGGGAAAAAGTTCCAGTTTGATAACCTAAGTATTAAATTGGACGGTAAATATTTTTTTAATTTTGAAACTGCAAAATTTCAGAGAGTAAAAAAAATTACCAATTGTAGGATTACAAAACTAGATTTTTTTATACTTCTCTCACCTGTGTGTTCCTCTTCTGGCTCACCATCCACTTGGTCAGCATTGTGATCATCATCATCATCATCATCCAATGCATTAATTCTTTCGGCTTGTGATGTAGTGGGTGTCTCTGTGTCTGCTGGTGTATCATTTTTGTCTTTTAACAGGGCATCAAATGGATCCAATGCCTAGAAGAAATTTACAACTTAGTCTTAAGATATTTTTTATGACAGGTAATGTTTCTTTTTTTCATTTTGATAGGTGGCAGACATGGAAATTGATCACCTGATGGTAATCAATTACTGCAGCCCATAATGACCCACAACATCAATGGAGTCCCTTGGCGCTGTTTTTCACCGACTTCCAGAAATTATATGATTGATGTCTTGAATCACTGATTGAATTCTCACAAATAAAATAACCAATATGTGCTTCTCCTATGAAGACTAATTTCTTAAAATCCTTACCCATGCTCAACTCATATGCATGCATCAAGAAAGTCATGAAAACGGATTTTTGAGGAACTAATAGAGGTCCCAAGTTGTATATCAATTAATTTCATGATTATTGATGCATTACAAATACAGTAAAAATTTGGGAAATGTGAAGATAAACATTTGGCACTACAAGAACATTCTTCATTCAGGTTATGATTTATAAATTGTTATGATTGGTGATGATTGACCATAAAACTAATTTTACCTCTGAATGATCCTCCTGTGGTTCGTCCATGGATACATTAGGAGCAGTCTCAAACTCTGGTTTCCCCACATCTTCATCTTTCTTCTCCTTATCATTCCCATCATCGTTTGCATCGTCACCTCCAGTATCCGCTTTCTCACTCTGATCTAAGACAGAATCCTGACTATTTTCTTCTTCTTTTAATTTTTCATCTAATGTAGATTCTGACTCATCTGGCTGATCATCTGGAAATAAAACAAAATGAAAATGGATGTTGGAAACCTTATTCTTACCTTTATTTCAATGTTCTTTAAACTATTACAATATTCTTTAAACTAGGTTTTTTTTGTTTTTGCGAGTCCAATGTGAATACTTGGACTGGTTGCAGTATGCAGGTTTTTATTTATGTGATAGACAGCAGATGAGCAGGTATATCACCTGATGGGTGCCACCCATAGACATCGGCAATCTTGAACCTCCCCTTCTCCCGGATCGGACCTACTAATAACCAATTTGAACTATTGTGATTATTACTATGCTACATTTCAATCGCAAACCCTGCAATTATTAAACTAAGGATTTGTGAGATACTCGGGGAACTGAATCCAAGGTTTTATCAAATTCTGTATACTAACTTACAAAAAGAGCCAGAAGGAAAGCAGTTTCCTTTATCTTGACAATAATAGTTAACAAGACTTGCACATTTAACTATTATTGAATCTTGAGGTTAACATTTAGCTCATATTGAACATACTCAATATGTGTACAAAAATCCAATTCTTGTTCAATATAATAGATTCTAGTCAACAATTGAAAAAGATAAAATACCAAATTCCAACAAAGTAGAGAACAAACAGCTAAATATTGAAAAAAAATAAGTACATACCATCTTTTTTCCCATCTTCTTGAGTATCCTGCGTGTCTGGTTCCGTTGTAGAAGCGGTCTCATCCTCATTCACTTTCTCACTTTCACAGTCATTCTCAGCGTCCGTCACACTCGCGTCGTCTACGTGATTTTGCAGTTCACTATCACTATGTTTAGGTTCTTCACCATTATCTACCACATCGGTTTCATCACTAGGTTTTACATCACTAGACACATTTTCACTAAGTTCCGAGGGCTCCGTGGCCTCGTCCGGCGCGGTCTCATGCTCGTCCGGCGCATTCTCATGCTCCTCTGCCTTCACTACGCTGGAACTGTCCCCAGAGTCTTGGCTGACCTCCTCGCCAGGAGTTTCGGGGACAGACTCTTTCTCATCCATTATTTAAAGTTTATCTGACGAATTCATCGGCTCAGAATATTTCATACATCTGAAATATTAACGTACAGTTAGTAAAATAAAATCCATGTTTACGACATCCTCTTACACCCGGCGGAATATTTTTTAGGTTATGAATGTTATAGGGACCCACTACTTTTCAATAAGAATACGATAACCACTATTTAAATTATATAATATAATGCGATTGAATAATAAATACAAAAACAATATTAATTTGAACGATAATAGCTTTTTTCACTGCAAATTACAGTAATTCCTAGATGACGCTTAAGTCATAGAAGAAAGCTATGTCCCGCGCTATTTCCACTTTTAGATTATTTAACTACAGAGAGGCATTTAATAAGACGGCTGCACCACAGCTTTTTACGGGAACTACTCAGGGTGTATAAGAACAAAGCAAACACTAACGTATGTATATTTTTACGAAAAATTAAACACATCTACGAGAAGTTCCTTTGTAAGCAGCTAGGAATTGTAGTGCGTAAAGCCGCTGTCAATTTATTTAGTTCGAAGAAACATTGAGAAATGGTTTCACTGCACGAATTGACAATAAGTATTGAAAAGTATCGCTATATATCCATAAGATTTTACTCACATATCGAAATAATTCCACAAATCACTTGAAAGCACAACAAACGGCAACCATTTTGGAATAACCTGCCCCTGCCAATTTGTTGCGGAAGTTTGAAGTAATCAATATAATAACTCATTGTATAAACCAACTTTCCGAGTAAAGTAATAACATTAGCACAAATTAATTGATCTTGTAATTTACCAGATCATGTTTCAAATATTTATTTAATTTTTTCGTAACAACTATTCAAAATTTTACATAATAAGTAATTTTTAAAATACGTTCGTCGTTAACTACTGTGTGTTGGCAGTACTGACAAGTGACGCTTGCATTTATAGTGATGTGAAAAGGATAAAAAGAAATCGGTTTTCTACTATGTGCATTATTCTTTCTTTCTTTCCTTCTTAATTTAATTTTATTCGAATTTTTTTATTCGATTTTCGCTTTGGACTTTGTATCGTATTTGATTTATTCTGCTATCGGATTTAACATGAACAAATATGCCGATGCATCTTAACATGAACAAATATGCTGACGACGCGACGTTTATTTTCTTTTTTAATTTTAGTAAGACAAAATACTTTTTACATGTAGGTAGGTATGTGACGGAAACTTTGAGTTTGAGAATACTCAAAGGACGTAAAGTATATCCTAAAATAAATCCTACAGGTGTATATGGATACGCCCGTAGGATTTATTTTCTAATAGTTGTCAACGTCCGTAAATATTACATCAGTATAGACTAGTTACGTTTAGAGTAGGTATTTCGAAATTAAATAATTCTAACGTTGTTGTATGACAAATTAATACAGTACATACAAATTACATACCTAGGACCGTAAACTTTTCAAAGACGAACAAATAAGTTGAAGAGAAATAATAAGTTATAATGACGTGTCAAGGGGTTCCGTGGTGGTTTGTCTCAGTGGCGCTCATATTCAGAGTCTGGGATCCGCTTTCCTGCTTCGATTTTATATTTTTAGTGGCAGATGAGCAGACGGATCACCAGATGTTCAGTGATTCCATGAACATCCACACCTAGTGGAGTCACTAGTGCACTTCCAACCTTTTTACCCCCTTTTCCCCCAGATCCTACAATGTATCAAGCAAGTCATGAAATGTAATTGATGGCGCCACTGCCACTTATGATCTAAAGTATGGTAGCCCTATTGGTTACATTACTGTAGAATTTCGTAATAGTTACTATCAAGAATACATTTTATTAACGTATTATACGAGGTATAGCAAGCGTGCGTGACTCTCCCACGTCAGATTTTAATTGGAACTTAAAGCAGTGACTATAGGTGGCGGCATTTTATATTAAAATTTAATAACAGGGCTAATTTACGAAAGGCACAGCACTGTCCCGTCGATATGCACATTCCCTGAAACTTTTTTAGGCTTTACCATTATTTAAACATGCTATATTTTTTCAATGAACGCATCTTTTAAACCAGCTCAACTTGTTTTCATTTACATTTCTTAATTTTTTGGTATTTTCATTGGTTATTGATTTATCATTCTGTACTTTCATTGGTAGATTACTCACACTCTCCTTAATCTACCAATGACAAGCAGTATGGATAAAATTTTCATCTGTCAAATTTCTGCAATTATGGCGGGTTTGTGTTTTTTCAAGCTCAAATACGAAATGAGTAGTAATGTGCGCCGCTCGGGCGGCGACATTGACAGCGATTTGTCGAATATTCCTGTGCGCCATTTTGTGAATGCTATGGAATTTTGTGTTAAGTAATCGCCACGAGAAAACAAAAATTGGTGTAAGCTCAACTCAGTGGTAAGTGCCCACCGCGGCCAAAATGATATTGGAAATACTCGCGATTCGTATGTGATAGTCACGGTGCGGTCGCGTTTATCGATGAGTCGTTGCTATTTTGTTTCTTTTTGCGCTAGAACAAACGTAATTTAGCCTTCGCAAAGGTCGTTTACTCATTACTTGCGGGGTATCGTATTTGAGTCGCTCTATTTCAGGTTCGATCACGATGAATGAGAAGGCTGGAGTAGGAAAAGCAGTATTAAAGCGGCATGAAGTTGCCAGGCCGGTTCACATTCAAAGACTCGAAGCTGCCTTGGATGTCCGTCCCTTCGTTAGCCAAGTTGAGAGGATCCTCAACTCTGAAGATGAGACTGAAAGTGAGGATGATTCTGACGCCAAGTCTACGAGCAATGAGATGTCCAAAAGTGATAGACTAGTCCATGGAGTGGTAACTACTAAGCAAGGTCAGCATTTTACAATAATTCTCCATACTGTCAAAATAAACAAAAAATATAGATGACCTGTGTTCTAATGGAACTTATACATGTTTACATTTCAATGCACATAAATTTAGGGTTTATTCACTATAATGTTACATCTTGTGTGGTAATGAAGCTATGTTGGTTTTCCTATTACCTTTTCTTCTAAAGAAAACTAGTATGTAAGATTTGATAACATACAATCAGTTTGTTTCAGTACTTATCAGCTTCTGTTGTGTGTGTAGCCGAGCTAAGATAGAATGAATTAAGCAAATTTGCTTTAAATGCATTTATTTTCAGAACGTCAAAGTGATCGCCTCCGTCTATACAATTTAGCTTCAGTTGGTGAAGAAAGAGAATGGCTAAGAGATGTGTTATTGTCATCTGGATCTGATACAAGTAGTGATGATGATACACCAGCTGGCAAAGAGCTTAGATTGCAGAGGATTTTAAAGAAAGGCGTTACCAAAATAAATATGCAAGGAGATATTATAAAGATCCTGGGGTAAGCATAAAACATTATTTGTGAAGGATACATAATGAAATACATACCACTGTTTTTTACATGACCCAAAAGTTGACAAGTAGACATTGCCATTAAGTTTTCCTCTTGTACCAAAATGAGTGCATTAAGGTATAATATACCTGTGTACTGATAACATCAATACCAACAATATGCAGGGTGGGAACAAACATTAGGCCTATAGGCCTAATTAGGGCCTGGAGGGCAACTGTCTTAAATCCCTAAGTTTGCATTAAAAAACATTTTTATATAAATGAAACTGCATGTAAAGAGGTTTTGAATTGTGATTGAATTGCACAAGAATTGAATAGGAAAAAAAATATTGTGCATTTTATTCCACCTAATATTGCTGACACCTGTATGTGAGGATTGGTAATGAACATGTATTTAATAAATGAAATTATGATAGTAGGTAATCACAAAATTACTTATTACTTTTTGTGTTTATAAAATTCTACTTGCACACTTATGTTTTTTCACATCACGTACCAAAACATGAGTCTCTACTTGCACACTTATGTTTTTTCACATCACATTGTACCAAAACATGAGTCAAAAGTTCCAAATTGTTTCTACTTTTGTGTTTTAATTGTATGACCTATTGCATACTATTGGTCAGTAGAATATAAATCAAAATTGCACTTACAGAATTCCCGATACATGTACTATGGCGCGGGCTTGCTATCTACTGTCGACCGATACCCGGAGCGACGGATCAGTCGGTCAGTACCGCCGCCTCCAACAACGAGAGGCAGGCGTGGCCGGCCCTCGGAGAGGGGGTCAACTAGAGGCATGCAAAAGTCCAGAAGGGGCCGGGCTAGAGACAACAGACAATGCATGGAGGGTGGAGATTTGGTAAGGGTTTTTGAAAGGAAATTAAATAATAGTAAATAAAATAAATGCGCCAGACAATCACACCAATCAACCTGGTCTCAAACTAGGGCAACCCCTGTAATATGAGTACCAGATAACGATATAACTGGTATGGATTTAAATGACATGAGATAACCTGAAGAGGTGTCTAGGTGCCTATACCCAAAACGACCAAAAAAACTACTACAATGTTGCTAATGCAATAAAATGATTGTACCATAGTATACCCTTTTTTCTAAAAACACTCGCTTATGTAATTTATTTATTGGTCATTTTGATTGTATAATTTAAAAAAAATAATTTTATTTACTTTTTTTTACGTAAATATAAGACACTTTAATAAAAACTTAACCATCCGTAATTTTAGTTTTCAAAGATGGTATTGCGCTTGTAACACTTCAGGTGTTAATAACATTTGGTATCTACCCATAACATTTTAACAATGTATGGAAACTTGACATTTTAGTCTGCATAATAAGAAAAATAATGCCAAAAAGGTTGGCGAAACCTAAAAACGTCACTTGAGAATGACATAAGTGACTAACAGATTTGACAGTGACGTATCTGTCGTAGCTTTTTTGGTCTCGAATTCCAGTTTAGAGTATAGTCAGTGTTATAAGAATATGTAGTGAAGTTAATTCCATAACTATATTATGTAAAATCATCATTTAATTTCACCCCAATAAAAGATAAAGGGACCTGAAATTTTTCAAACCAATTTCGCCCAGATTGATAAAGACAAATTTGGGCGATTTTAGTAACTTAAGAGTTAGGCTTTCATAGTTACGTTTACGACACGGTACGGCCCGAACGTTCGGTAAATTATATACCTTTGAACGCATTTTACATACGCCCTCGTGTATCTGCAGTGATTTCCAAGTGTTATATTTATTTGTGAAGTTTAAGTAACCAATACTGATATTTCAGCCTGATGGTGTTGACTGGGAAGAACAGCTAAGGAATCTGAAACAAGAAAATGATAGTGAGGAGTACACAGCGCCTATAGAGAAACCTGGAGTGAGGTAAACACATTATTTTAATTTGTCATTTCTATTTGGTATATCATATTGAGACATTCAATGTAAAATTCAAGTATTATTACTACTATGTGCCCCTGCATGCGGAAATAGTGCTTATCTTCAATGTGTAAGGTCTATTATTCCGTTGTGCACTACGTCACATCGCATGGTCGACCGAAACTACGCGCTATGGAAAGCTATCGAAGGTTCGAAAAACATCGTGAAACATCGAGAATTGTGTAGAAGTCTCTCAAATTCCTACTTTGTTGCTATCTGTCTGTCTGAAAGTGTGTCTGTTTGTATGTTTGTCTTTCTTTCACGGCAAAACGGAGCGACGAATTGACGTGATTTTTTAAGTGGAGATAGTTGAAAAGATGGAGTGTAACATAGGCTTTTTGTCCCTCCGAGCTACCCCGAATTTAGCGCGAGCGAAGCCGCGGGCAATAGCTAGTATGCCATAATTACATTTTCCATCAATGTCGTGCCAGGGGTCGCAAGAAACTATCAACATTGAAGAGTCCCGAAGCCCTGACGGCGCGCCGCCGCCGCCACTGGCTGCTGCTGGTGAAGAAGGAGCTCGGCAAGGTGCAGCGCGCGCGCACCGCCACGCACAGGGAGGTCATGCTGCAGAGGAAGCGGCTCGCCACGCTGTGCTGCAAGCATTGGAGGCATGTTGCTATGCAGGTGGGTTACTATCCTTACTAATATCTTCTTCTATCTAATAAATAAATAAATAATAAATTGAGACAACATCACATACATTGTCCTGGCCCCAAACTAAGGTTTTCCCTTCTGCTATGGAAACCAGAAAAAACGAAGGTACTACAAACACCCAGGAGACCTATTTTTGAATTTTCGCTTCGTCCAAACAAAACTACTCGTTTTGCAAGTCACGTCGTCTCGTGAGTCGCATGATTCACAATTTTCCCTATTTTTGAAATCACTCGCTTAGTGTGTCGCCAATCTTGTCAAAGTATAGTCCTTTTCACGAAAAGAGTCCCCCGGATTTTTGATGAACTAAAATGACATGGCAGTCTACGTAATGAGTGGGAAAGAGATAGAAAGCCTATTTGTATGACAAGTGGCGCCGCTCTCAGGGGACTTTTTTCGTAAAATGGACTTTATAGTGTTAACTCGTTAATATTTGACGTAAATGCGACCACTCGCCTAGCGGAAACGAGTGGTTTACACCACTCGTTGCAAATCGCTCGTTTTCGAATGATTCAAAAATGCGGATGTCAAAAATCATGCGAGTCACACATTTTTTAGTGAGACGACAATTCAAAAATAGGTCTCCAGACCTAACACAAACATCTGTTTCATCAACAAACATTTGTGTTGGTGCGGGAATTGAACCCGCGACCCTTACGTCTCAACCGGCGCTCAAACCATTGCGCTAAACGGGTCGTCATCGTCATCGTCATCTATATCTATATCTATACTATTTATAAAGACATAACTTCTATAGACAACGACAAGGTTTATAGGTAAACCGAAAACACGAAACGCTTGCGCGATGTAATTGAGCACAGCACCATCTATTGGTTCATTTCTAATTACGGTCCCGAAGCGAAGTGAGGGCGGGCCACTATTATTATTATAAAATTGTAAATACGAAAGTAACTGTATGTCTTGTCTGCTTATTATTTTATTTTATTTATTTATTAAATTGCACATGTTAAATTTTGCAGTCTTAAAGTTATTATGTATCTCGAAAGACGAAACTCTTGCGCGAAGTAAGCGACACCCAGCGCCATCTATTTGCCAATGATTGTAACGAATAGCATTATTAAGTCCCGAAACGAAGTAAAGCGTGCCACTTGTCTCTTTATAAATGGTATAGATAACCAAGTTTGTACTTTACCAACAGTCCCAGAAGAACATGAAGGAGACAGTATGGCGATGCAAGCGGCTGAGTCGAGAGATGCAAGCGTACTGGCGGCGGTACGACCGCGCCGAGCGGGAGACGCGCCGCAGGATGGAGAAGGAGGCAGAGGAACAGAGAAAGGTATTGACTGTCAAAACAGATTCCCAGTAGGCCTAACATGCGTACTGCGACAAAATTTTGTCGACTCTCGTTCGCGAGAGCGCATCCTTCTATCCCGCTCATCGCTCAGTCAGGTGAGCGAGAAGCAACCTGCGCCGACACAATACGAGTGTCGACAAATTATCTCGTGGCGCGCATGTTAGCCCTGTAGACCTAACATGCGCACCGCTACAAAATTTTGTCGAATTTCGTTCGTGAGAGCGCATCCTTCTATCCCGCTCATCGCTCAGTCAGGTGAGCGAGAAGCAACTTGCGTCGACACAATACGAGTGTCGACAAATTATCTCGTGGCGCGCATGTTAGCCCTGGAGTCTATTCCCATTTTTTTTTATATTAAGGACAATCAATTGTTAATTCACTGCATTATTCCTCTACCCAAAGGTTGTCTGGAAGAGATCGCTATTAGCGATAAGGCCGCCGATATTGTATTTGGAAATTACTATTAGCATTAAGTTCTGTTATGTGTTGTGCAATAAAGAGTATCTATCTATCTATCTATCAAGATGACCTCACTCCGCCTGATGGTAAGCGGCCGTGAGATCCAAATATGAGATTGTCAGGCACAAAAGAACAATCAAAGTGTCCATTGAGTCTGGCACTCTCACCCTGTAGGCCTGCTGAGATGCTGTTTCACGCCCCGCCTAAAAACCCAGTATTGTAAGAAGCAGGAAACACTTGACCTGATTCCATGACTTGATGGTTATGAGCAGGAACGAGGAGCTAAACCTCTTGATGCGCGCCGGCATCAGTGGTCGTCACTCTTTACTGTTCAAGGGCCACACATAACTATGTAACCACCAGAGCCCGGGCCGCACAGTAGGTATATTATATATTAATTATGTGAAGGCGTTTCAAGAAGCTTTTGCATTACCTACTTATCCATAGTAGTCCATACTATTTATATAAATGCGAAAATGTATTTCACTTACTTCTCTACTCAAAAACCACTATATAGTTGACTATTGACCAAAGAAGATATGTAGTTGACTATTAACCAAAGAAATCTACTTCATCGCGGGCCGCACGTAATCTCTGTAAGTACCCAGTTTTAATCATTAATTTCCATCCCCAGATGGACGTAGAACTGATGGAGGCGAAGCGTCAGCGGCGCAAGCTGAACTTCCTGATCACTCAGACGGAACTGTACGCTCACTTCATGCAGAAGAAGCTGAACTCCGGCGAGGAGGCAGACTGCGGGGCCGATAGGATACTGAGGCAGTTGGATGAGGATAGGGACCCGAGATTGGCGGCTATTGATCATTATGATAGGTGAGTCCTTCATGTCCAAGTGTCTATCTTCATGTCTTAGCGTGTGTTGGACTGAGGTCCATATTCAATGTCATTGATTGTGACATCTTACATCAAAAACAACCAATCACGTATAGACCGCGAACCACGGTATTTTTTAACAGGCGATAGGCCCAATAGGCTAACAACTGTTGGTCCAGGGTGAGGAACGAAACCGCGACCTTTGGCGTATGAAGCAGGGTCTTTGCTAAATGCGCCATCGGGCCAGTCTTTGTTTGTTAAGTGACATTATGATATTATTATCTTACAATATTTTTGTTGTCACCAATCACCGTGTAGGCCATAGACCTTAGTACGTCTACAGTACGCCATCTAGTGGATTTTAAGACCCGATAGGCCTCGTGTGCAGATTATACCGATACAAATACAAATCATTAATTCGCAAATTAGGTTCGCCATATTTGGCCAAGTACGGCATGCAAATTTGGGTCAATATTCATAATGACAACATTATGTAACTAATGAAATTAATTTTAATTACATAAATCAATATTATATTACCAATGACTACGTTTTCGTGTGTAGCGAAGCAATGAAAGCGCGCGCCCGTCGCAACGCGCGCGAGGCGTTCCACGCGGAGCGCGCGCGCACGCAGCTGTTCGACGCCGCCGCCGGCGCCGAGCCCGAGCCCGAGCGCCGCGGGGACCACGACCAGCCGCTCATCTTCCGAGGCACGCTCAAGGGATACCAGCTGAAGGGGATGAACTGGCTCGCTAACCTATACGACCAGGTAATGTATAGTGGAGTCCATGCCACGCAGCTGTTCGACGCCGCCGCCGGCGCCGAGCCCGAGCCCGAGCGCCGCGGGGACCACGACCAGCCGCTCATCTTCCGAGGCACGCTCAAGGGATACCAGCTGAAGGGGATGAACTGGCTCGCTAACCTATACGACCAGGTAATGTATAGTGGAGTCCATGCCACGCAGCTGTTCGACGCCGCCGCCGGCGCCGAGCCCGAGCCCGAGCGCCGCGGGGACCACGACCAGCCGCTCATCTTCCGAGGCACGCTCAAGGGATACCAGCTGAAGGGGATGAACTGGCTCGCTAACCTATACGACCAGGTAATGTATAGTGGAGTCCATGCCACGCAGCTGTTCGACGCCGCCGCCGGCGCCGAGCCCGAGCCCGAGCGCCGCGGGGACCACGACCAGCCGCTCATCTTCCGAGGCACGCTCAAGGGATACCAGCTGAAGGGGATGAACTGGCTCGCTAACCTATACGACCAGGTAATGTATAGTGGAGTCCATGCCACGCAGCTGTTCGACGCCGCCGCCGGCGCCGAGCCCGAGCCCGAGCGCCGCGGGGACCACGACCAGCCGCTCATCTTCCGAGGCACGCTCAAGGGATACCAGCTGAAGGGGATGAACTGGCTCGCTAACCTATACGACCAGGTAATGTATAGTGGAGTCCATGCCACGCAGCTGTTCGACGCCGCCGCCGGCGCCGAGCCCGAGCCCGAGCGCCGCGGGGACCACGACCAGCCGCTCATCTTCCGAGGCACGCTCAAGGGATACCAGCTGAAGGGGATGAACTGGCTCGCTAACCTATACGACCAGGTAATGTATAGTGGAGTCCATGCCACGCAGCTGTTCGACGCCGCCGCCGGCGCCGAGCCCGAGCCCGAGCGCCGCGGGGACCACGACCAGCCGCTCATCTTCCGAGGCACGCTCAAGGGATACCAGCTGAAGGGGATGAACTGGCTCGCTAACCTATACGACCAGGTAATGTATAGTGGAGTCCATGCCACGCAGCTGTTCGACGCCGCCGCCGGCGCCGAGCCCGAGCCCGAGCGCCGCGGGGACCACGACCAGCCGCTCATCTTCCGAGGCACGCTCAAGGGATACCAGCTGAAGGGGATGAACTGGCTTGCGAATCTTTACGACCAGGTATCATTTAAATAAACTGTTTTTGCATGGACTAGCTGGAAGTTACTCTAGAGACGACGACCGACCCTTGAGCGTCAGAGGCACGGTTATTGGCTACCAGCTGGAGGGGATGAACTGTCAGGTATCATTTAAACAGACTATTAGAATCCTGCTCGCAGCGTTGCTTGCGTCTACTATCAGATCGATCAGGCAGGGACCACGACCGGCCCTTAGGCTTCAGAGGCACGTTCAAAGGCTACCACCAGCTGAAGGGGATGAATTGGCTCGCTAATCTTTATGATCAGGTAGTGTAAAGTGGACTCCATTTTCCGCACTTAGACTCTCTTTCGGTCCATTGTACGAGATGACTTATGATCAGGTATCATATAGATAGACTATACCAAAGCCCACGGCTCGTTGCCACGTTGGTTGGCTGGCACGTTGCCAGTCATTAGCCTGAAGATCTGCGAGACTTCAGGCTGATGATTTGTTTTTTTTTTTTATTGAGGACAATCAAGATGTCCTCACTTGACCTGATGGTAAGCGGCCGTGAGATCCAAACATGAAGTTGACAGGTACAAAGTAACAAGTAGTGCAGGACCAACCAAAGTGATAAAGAGATGTTCTCTTGTTTCGTAAGCCAAAGACTTTTTTTGGGTCGCTGAGCCAGCGGAATAAGTAAGTTTTAGCTCTGGCAACCTCCAGGGACAACAACCAGCCATGGCTCCTACTTTAGGTGGTTTGGTTTCAAGACGGTCATTGAACTTCACACCCATTTAGATCACTTATTTGTCATTGAAGTAAAAAATTTCAAAATTGTTATTATTTCACATTTATGTTTTTCATTTATTGCTTTAATTTTCTGTTCTTTGTTAATTTCAACTATGTCAAATAAAGCATTGATTAATTAATTATTAGGGCATAAGCGGCATCCTAGCCGACGAGATGGGTCTCGGCAAGACGGTCCAGTGCATAGCGTTCCTTTGCCACGTGGCGGAGCGGCTGGGGGTGTGGGGTCCGTTCCTGGTCGTGTCCCCCGCTTCGACGTTACACAACTGGCAGCAGGAGTGCGAGCGATTTGTGCCCGACTTCAAAGTGGTATGTGTTACGATTAGTTTAGTACCCACTTGCTAACATTTATTAGAAATCTACGTTGTTTTAGAGACTATTAGCACAAAATAATTACACACAGAAAGTAGACTGCCCAATAAGAGCTAAAAACGTGTCATGTACTCGCGCATGCGAACTAACGGGGAAATACGCCTTTTCAACCATTTTAATCCTAGCCTATGACATAAGATTGTCGAACTGTCCAGGTCTGTGGTAGAGGCCGCGCGCTTTGCTATTTAATATTTTTTAACAACCCTAGCATATGTCAACGAACTCTTCTAAATTCAAAATCAGGCTGAGTCTACCTTCTGTGTGTAATTATTTTGTGCCATTAGTGCAAGTTTTCAAAGCGGGAAAATTAATTTGTTTAAAATTTCGTCATGAAACGTTTCTATTGATGACGTTCAATAACGCCAATGATCTAACTAAAGGATCATTTATATTTGATCTACAATTCTAGGTTTGTAGATATTTCAAGCAGGATAAGTGGTTCTTCAAACTCTGTAGATGCTCTTTCAAGCAAGAAAAATGGTCTGTAGATCCTTTTTTTAAACAACATAAACGGTCGTTCAGTCTCTGTATATTGAGTGCTAATACGTTTTTTCTAATATGAGTTTTTGGGGTAAATAACTTTTATGTCAATGGCATTTATGTCGTAAGACCCAAAAGCCTTTAAAGGGCAAAAACAATTGATTTTCTATTGTGCCTGCTGTCTGGGCCTTACGAGGTTAAGGCGATGTCTTATGTTAATTAATTTCCTAAATAGGAGGCTAGACAAGACTCTTTGAATCTAGACAAATGGGGCTTCAATGTCTGTAAATCTAGGTCAGCTTCAGACTTCAGCATCTAACCCAGTGGTTCTTAACCGGTGGTCCGTGGACCACTGGAAGTCCCTGGAGGCATTCCAAGTGGTCCGCGAAGACATCGTAATAAACAAGTGTCGTGACGTGATAAGTCTAGTCAACACAACGCAAACGGCCCCGCGACGCATGTCCGAAGTATGTGGTCCCTGACGCGACAGAATTTTGGTAAAATGGTCCCTCATGACTTAAAGGTTAAGAACCACTGATCTAACCTAATCCTATTTACAGGTGCCATACTGGGGAAGTCCCAGCGAGCGCAAGATCCTCCGCCAGTTCTGGGAGCGTAAAGACCTCCACACGCGACAGGCGGCCTTCCACGTGGTCGTGACGTCATACCAGATCGTTGTCTCCGATCTCAAGTACCTGAACAGGGTGTCGTGGCAGTACATGATACTGGACGAGGCGCAGGCGATCAAGAGTTCGGCCAGTATGAGGTGGAAACTGTTGCTGGGGTTCAGTTGTAGGAATAGACTTTTGTTGTCGGGTAAGTGACTGTTTTAATGAGGCTTTTTGCAAATGCAAAATCCGATAGATGGCGTTACGTTGAAGTCAGGTCCAACAACGAGTTGATTGGTTACATTTTGACGTCTCATGTCAAAATTATGAAGTTATGTCAGGCCTGTCCCACTCCGCGTGTAGGTATCGAACTTGCAAGTACATGCGGCGTCCCCTCCGGAGGGGCAAATAAGTAGAAAATCACGAACGAGCGGCGACGCACGCGCGACAGTTGCTTGCGATAGAAAGAGAACGCACTTCTAGGTATGACTAATGGTAGGCATTGAACGCTGGGCGGTCGGATTGTCAACGTTATGTTATGGTAGCCTGAGTCTTCATTTCCATAAACGGTTTTTAGGAGTGGGCTTTCTGTACATGTACTATTAAGTATTCTGTGGTTATGTTATGAAACAACCAAAATCTTCAAAGTTGGACCTGACGTCAACGTTACGCCATCTATTGGATTTTGCCTATTTGTAAAAAACCCTCATTAGAAATTATTTTCATAGGAAAGAATGGAAATAAAATAAGAATAGAAAAGAGAGTAAACTTAGGTATATTTAAGTATGTAATAGACAAAGTATTTTTATTATTTGGTGACAGGTACACCTATACAAAACAGCATGGCGGAACTGTGGGCGCTTCTTCACTTCATAATGCCTACGCTCTTCGATTCCCACGAAGAATTCAATGAGTGGTTTTCGAAGGACATTGAGAGTCATGCTGAGAACAAGAGTACTATTGATGAGAGTAAGTTGATAGTTGTTGTAATTTGTCTTTAAGTGAGTTAACCATTAACCAGGCTATGTACCATATGAGACCACCAGATTTTGTACTTTATGCAGTTATGATAAGGTTGAAAACCAATGAAAAAAAATATGTCTAGTTGCCTGGTTAAGGGTTAATTTAATGAGGGTTGTTATACTTATATCACAGGTATGAAACATTTTGTAACATGGGGGTCCAAATTCAACATTGCTTATATAAAGGGTGTCTCTTCTACCAATTCTTCTGAACAAAATTTGTTCTCCGTCTCTTCCAGAAACGTCGACTTGTATGAAAAGTTGAAATTTTTTTGATGCGCATTTCCAAAAGTCATAGAAAAAAATGTTGATCAGAATGATTGGTAGAAGACATGACAAATTGTAATTAATATAAACGAGAAAAGTCTTTGTCTCAAAATGTATTTTGTATTGTTCCCAACAGAACATTTATCACGGTTGCACATGATATTGAAACCGTTCATGTTGCGACGAATAAAGAAGGATGTGGAAAACGAGCTCTCTGACAAAATCGAAATCATGGTGCACTGTCCTCTCACTATACGACAAAAGTTATTGTACATAGGTAAGCAACACTAACCATGAAAGTTTCTCTTTGAGCCAATGATTTCTATCATAGGAAAACGGAGATGTGTATTTTAACACTCAATAGAAGTAATTATTAAAAAAATCCGATTATAATTTCTACTAAACCCCCGCTGCTTTAAGTCCTAGGTTCGATTCCCGGGTCGAGCAAAAATTATGTTTCGAATTCTATGAACATACCTCGGGTTTGTGATCACCAATCCGCATTAGGCAAGCATGGTCTTCTTCTTCTTCTTTGAGTGCCATCTTCTAACGAAGGTTGGCGATCATAATGGCGACTTGAACCCTTGACACAGCTGCTCTAAACAAAGAACGGGTGCTTTTATTGTACCACTGGCGCAGATTTTTAAGCCAAGAAGTTCTTCTTCTTCCTGGGCTCCTCTTGCAAGCATGGTGATTAAACCTAATCCTATTATAGTAGAGGTGGATATCTATGATGGACTCTTTGCCATGCCGTGGGACAGTATATAGGCTGATGTGATAGTGTTGGCTGACTGATATTTATGGCTTATGCAATTTTACAGCGTTAAAAAAGAAGATAAAAATTGAAGAATTATTACACTACTCTGTCGGCGCAGAAACTGGTCACAATGTAGATAAGAATTTCACATCGAATCTTATGAACTTGGTCATGCAATTCCGTAAGGTATGTAAAAATTAACGAGTAATTAATTAAAAACCTTATTTGCTGCAAAATAAAGTTTAAAATTGGTAACAAAGTTAAAATACAAATATTATGATCTTTATTTCCTAAGCCGTAAAGTATCTTTTGACTTTTTAGGTTTGCAATCACCCAGAGTTGTTTGAAAGGCGTGACGTCAAATCACCCTTTGCGATGCAAGTGGACGACTACCACATACCAAAGATACTGGCCGAAGACGGCATCCTGCTACGTTCCATTCCCTCCAAACGGCATCTCATATACAACATTCTGTCAGTGTTGATACCGGAACACGTGCATAGGAACGCGAATGACTGCGAGTTCGAGAGTTCGCCGGGAGGGAGTGATAGGTGTTTTGCGTTTACAAGGTTTATGGATCTGTCGCCGATGGAGATCTACAGGGTTATGCTTTGTGGATGGTTGTATGCGTAAGTTGATGTTTATTTGGTCTTTTAAAAAAAGTTTTGTGATGTCAATTTCTTGCCTGCCAGTCCACTACGGGCAATCGCTAAGGGGCCTTTGAACTCCTAAGATTCGAGTGTCATATTTTTCTCTTTTTTCTTCTAACGCTGAGTACGTAAAACTTGTTTGAGAACATGAGTTCTTCTGATAGTATTTGGGAAATCCTAAATCTCATAAATCAAGCTTTGCAAAGTCGAGTTGAGTTTATAGGGAACGTGCAGTAACTATAGTTTTGCAATCTTTGTATATCAGGACTATTTAAAGTCAAATTAATTTAACCACTCCACTACCGTGCGCTTTACTCGACACTTTCTGCCACGCACCTCCTCATTGTGGAATCAACTTCCCGCAGCGGTATTTCCGAACCGGTACGACATTCAAATGAGCCTATACCTTCCTAAAAGGCCGGCAACGCATCCGCACTCCTTCTGGTGCAGCTGATGTCCATGGGCGGCGGTGATCACTTACCGTCAGGTGACCCGCTTGCTCGTTTGCCTTCCTATAATATAAAAAAAAAAACCAGTTGGCAGCACCGTCGTTGTAAATGTCCTCTATAAAATTACTACTCGGCCACTAAAGTCTTTCAAAACGAATATCCTAAAAAACTTGTAAGGTGTTCTTAATAATTTTATGTTTTCAGGATGCAACATATAGAATACTGTTTAGAAAAATACGAAAAGTTACGCCATAGGCAATATTGGTGGGATAACTGCAAGCAGACTGAAGTGAAGCAAGAGGAGATAGAGATAGATGACATGCCGGAGTATTACGATAGAGTGAGATGCAAAGACAAGTTGTACGTGTGCCCCGACGGAGATATTTTGAGGCGGAGGAAAGAGGACAGCTTGTTGTGGAAAGAGTTCCTTTTCACAGATCCTTTATGGGTGGAAGGTAAATATAGTCACATTATTTTTAATCCAGAGTTTTAACAGTTTTAAATCCATCTCTCTCCTTTCTATATACATACCTACGGTATAAGTAAGGTTAGACTTCAATACGATCGCTTCTATTTTTTTACTGCGTCCTATTGGACTGAGGTCCAACTTCAACAGCGTTGGTTGTTTGGTTCGTCAAATTGACATTTTGACATATCACGTTAAAAAAATACCAATCACCTTGTAGAATATAGACGGACCACAGTCCCTATAAACGCCATGTGGGTGGGCCAAAGACTCAAACAGTTTTTAGCCCACGATGCGACGCTGGCCAACTAATCATAACCGTAATATTTACTATTTTGAGAAGTGAGAAAAATCAAACTTGAAAACACAGCAAGATATAGTTTTTGTCACTTTGCAGAATTTTATTGCGTTTGTAATTATGAGGGCAGAACGGGACCTACACCATGTGCTCTCCTTTTTCTTACTAATGCATGGTGAGCCAAAGCAATTTGCAAAACGATGTATTTTTGACTGAACTACTTCAAAGTATAAACATGTTTGTTTTTTATAATGCTGATCTGTTGTATGTATTCAGGAGGACCATTCTACACTCACACGGATCACGTAATACATTACATGCCAGAGACGATAGAACACAGAGCGATGCGGTTGCGGAACATTCGAGAAAAGGAAGGACAGGTGGGGTATATTTTTAAAATGAAGTTAACAGACTCATGTATTTGCGTATTTACTGAGCCCTATTTCGTAGAAAATATACATTAAATCTATCGCTAACTCATCCAGAGACAATACAAATAGGCTAAAGGTGAACGAATCGAAGTTTTAAAAGTTGCTTACATACGAATCCTTTGATTTCAAGTTTACATCAAGTAATTTGTTTGTATTATACAATGCGAAAGTTTTAAAACAATAATGTGGGATTAGTGGTTCAATGCTAGAAATAATGAATGAACGGAAGACAGAGAGAGAGAGTGAGTGAGATTGTAATGGGGAGCAAAAGACGAAAGACTTATAAAGATTATAGGACGACTTTATTTTTAATAGAAATAAAGTAATACCAAACAATATTAGTTTTTTTTCCTTCCTACAATAATAATATTTGTTTATTTGTCAGACTGAGATGCTAAGTGAGATAAAAACGGAAGAGGGCGGCGTGATACCGGTGCAACCAGTTGAAGTTTCGGAGTTCACCCACGTGGAGAGGCCCCCGGTGCTATACAGGGACATGCCGACGCCGCTTCCAGCTTTCTTGTACACTACACAACAGAAGGTACGATCTTTTAGCGGATTTTTTATTTATTTTTTTTAAGTGATAGGTGGCAGACGAGCAGGCGGATCACCTGATGGCTTACCATCAGGTGATCCGCCTGCTCGTCTGCCACCTTTCCATTCCATTGCTTATAATTGCCGCCGCCCATAGACACCTGTAACACCAGTGGCGTCACAAGCGCGCTACTACTATTATTTATACAAGTTCTAATAGGGTATTTGACTAAATTTTTTTATGTGTTTAATCAAAAGACCTCTCGATTTAAGAAACATTAATGAAAGAATTACTCGATTCTGATTTCAATTACCTGAGATATCATATCTTTAAGAGCACATATTTTGGGCAAGCCCAAAAACGCTCTATACAAATGGCTACAGGCAAGTGACGTCATATGCTCGTATCCTGTATGCGCGTCTAGTAAATTTTGTTTGGTAGCTATATCAAATGTTTCGTTTAAGTAAATGGTTTTATAATAAAAGTTGGTGGAAAATGTACGGGTAGTTCAATGATATAATTATTTTTTTAAATTGTAATACTTTAAAAATGGACTTACCCATGAAACTTTGAATGCTCATAAAACCAGCTAGACGTTATATTTTTAACTGAAATTTTGGCCATTGGTTCTTATTTACCAGTATTTTGGAAAAGTATAAATATTTTTTACTATATCGAGATTAGTCAAATACCCTATTAACGGAGAGAATGTAAGAAGTTTAGAAAGATTTTGTCTTAATCATCCGAAATGGATATTGATTATCATTCATTAACTAACGCACTGTTGGTCTAGTGATTTAAGTACCGGGACGCGATCTCGGGGTCCTGGGTTCGATTCCCGGGTCGAGCAAAAAGTATGTGTCGAATTTTTCGAACATAGCTCAGGGTTGTGATGTGATGACTTATAAAGAAATACAGCTACTTTTTATTGCGAAAAGGCGTTGTAAGGGGTTTAAAAAAATCTAATATTTAAAAATTATACTTTTCCACGCCGACGAAGTCGCGGGTAACAGCTATAGTCTATTTCAATTATGATGTCCCTTTGGAAAGATGTCAAAAGTTCAGTACTAAGGAAGTACTCTTAGAAATCGATATTCAGCGGCATCGATTATCGATTTGTAACCAATTTTAATCAAAGTAACTTTCAACAACTAAGGTTTTTTAGAGATTGTCGAAAGAACACTTTAAGACTTTATTTGGCATTACAAACAAAACAATAAACGACACTCAACAACAAAACAACAAACTAACTTAAGAAAAACACGTACGTCTTATTGTATAATCCGCGGCATCTAACAATAACGATGACCGTTAGTTTGCGCACTTGTAGAACTGATGAATTTCTACTAAAATTGGTTTCTGCGCACTCAAGGTCATCGCTATTGTTTCATGCTGCAGACTTAGTCGTAGGCTTTTCTGCACTCTCCTCGTAGTGATTGAAGTGACACTTAAAATGGCAGATGATGATTAATGAACACGATTTTTTTAAATCGGCAAATATAGAATTTTGTATCTCTGGAACATGCCGAATACTTGAGGTGCGTCACTATGTTCAAAAGTCAATCACAAACCATAGTACGTAACCGCAATCGCGCAAAAATAACTATTGTTTTATTTTGAAGTTTACGTTATTTTGAGCATTATATTCAAAAACAATATGTTAATTTTGCTTGTGAATCAATTGTAGGATGTTTTTGGATTATTGTATAATTTTCAAATGACGATTAACAACCAAATACAAAAAGGGACTTCATAATTGAATGTATTGAAACAGACTATAATTGTAGGGTATTTTTGTATAATTGTACATTTTCCTAATGACGATTTACTACCAAGTACAAAAAGATATAATATTTGATTTGATCTATAGATCTCGCGCGTTACGTACACGTAACATGCAGAGTTACGTTCTTCGAAATGTCCAAAGGGACATCATAATTGAAACAGACTATAGTTTAAAATCAAAGGAGGCTGACACCTATTTTTTTTTTTATGTGATAGATAGTAGGCGAGCAGGTGGATCACCTGATGGTAAGCAATAGGGTATTTGACTAATCTCGATTTAGTAAAAAATATTTATACTTTTCCAAAATACTGGTAAATAAGAACCATTGGCCAAAATTTTCAGTTAAAAATATAACGTCTAACTGGTTTTATGAGCATTCAAAGTTTCATGGGCAAGTCCATTTTTAAAGTATTACAATTTAAAAAAATAATTATATCATTGAACTACCCGTACATTTTCCACCAACTTTTATTATAAAACCATTTACTAAAACGAAACATTTGATATAGCTACCAAACAAAATTTACTAGTCGCGCATACAGGATACGAGCATGTGACGTCACTTGCCTGTAGTCATTTTGTATAGAGCGTTTTTGGGCTTGCCCAAAATATGTGCTCTTAAAGTTATGATATCTCAGTTAATTCAAATCAGAATCGAGTAATTCTTACAATAATGTTTCTTAAATTGAGAGGTCTTTTGATTAAACACATAAAAAAAAATTGTCAAATACCCTATTGCCGCCGCCCATGGACACTTGCAACACCAGTGGAGTTACAAGTACGCTGCCAACCTTTTATCCCCTTCCCCCGGGTGGGCCTCCGGTACCCTCACTCACTCGGCGAAACACAGCACAGGGGCTGCTTGACGCCGGTTTTCTGTGAGGCAGTGGTATCACTCCGGTCGAGCCGGCCCATTCATGCCGAAGCGTGGCTCTCCCACAGTTAAAGTTCTTTGCACAGGTGTGCGCTCACACACGCGTCCCGTTCGCGGTGTCGCGCGGCTTCGCGTACCACGTGACGCGGCACCAGCACGCCGAGAGCCGCGAGGGCTGCGACACCGTCGCGCGCCTGGTCGCCGCCGCGCGCCCGCCTTGTGGGTGGGCCTCTCTACAAGTTCCTGGTAACTACATAATACCGTCAACCTACTGATATTTCAGCTATGGAAACCAATCTCAACGATCAGCCAAGAGCGCAATCTTCTACCTATTTCTTCTATACTTCTATAGGCAACGTCAAAGCTTATAGGTAAACCGAAAAAGCGAAGCACTTGCGTGATGTAATCGACGCTCACCGCCTTCTATTGGTTCAGTAAGAACTAACGCGCGAAGTGAGGGTGGGCCACTAGTAATATTATATAGGGTGGAAAAATCATTGGGCCCTGGAGACGTTTACGGTCATAATGCCAACTTCTCAAAATGCCAACCGTTCGCAAAAAGACAACTTCGCAGAATGCCAACTCCAGAGACAGAATCGTAAATCCTTAAGTTAACATGTTTTACTTAAGGAAAACATTCCTTTATTTTTATATAAATAAAACAGCAATCATAGTATTTTAATTTTGCTTTTATTGCCCGGGAACGAAACTGAGAAAAAATCCAAAAATTAAGATGGTAATTTTAATCCGCCATCGCCGTATGTTATTATTTGTTCATAAATTCGAATCAATATTTTTTTTTCAGATAAGAACCAACTAGTGAGCGATGCTGGCAAGCTCACGGTCCTGGACTCACTGCTGAAAAGACTGAAAGAACGCGGCCACAGGGTTCTCATCTACAGTCAAATGACCAAAATGATTGACTTGCTGGAGGTACTTACTAATATACATACAGGATGTATCTGTGAACATTCACATCCTTTTAACCACGTCTTCTATTAACCAATCTGAACAACATTTGATCTATGACTTTTGAAAATTCATTGATAAAAAATCCGACTCTCCATAAAAACTGACCAAGTCACGTGACCAAGTTTGTATGAAAAGTAGTTTTTTTATGCGAATTTCTGAAAGTCAGAACAAATGTTGTTCAAAATATTACTTGAACACGCGTTAAAGGGATCAAAATGTTCACAGATGCGCTTAAGCAGATGCAAGTTTGAGCTTTTATTTTACAATTTTCGTACTAATTTCGTTCATACTTTCGTTTCTGATGTAGGAATACATGTGGCATCGGAAACACAAGTACATGCGATTAGATGGATCCAGTAAGATCTCCGCGCGTCGTGACATGGTGGCAGATTTTCAGGTAATAATAAGAATATGCGTAAGGCAATTTATGCGTCAATATAAGCGAAATACTATGAGCGATGTAGTCTCGATGGATTATATGTGTAAAATACACATAGAATTCTTCCTATCACTTTCTTGATATCACTTAATATTGTAAGATTGAAAAGACATTGGAACAAATTATTTTTATTTTTGAAGAACTTATTAGAAAAGTTGAGAGACTCATAAGTTTGAAATCAAGTGAGCGTATTAATTCTATCTCAAATGATTTATTTATTTATAGGCGCGAGCAGACATCTTTGTATTCCTACTTTCGACGCGAGCTGGAGGACTTGGCATCAATCTCACAGCTGCAGATACAGTAAGTGTATATTGGAATTCACTTTACAAAAACTTAACTTGCTAATATGATAGGCTACATAAAAGGTGCCCTCTTGATCTCGCAGATGTTCACAGGCGGCGGCGACTATTTACCAACAGGTGATCAGATCGCTTGTCAAGTATAAAAAAACAACAAACACACACCCACACACACAATCTCACACGCAAACACAATTTCACACGCACACACACACATACACGCTAACACACAATCTCTCACACACACAATCTCTCGTGCAATTACATACTGTCAGATTCTCTCTATCTCTCTATCTCTCTTTCTCTCTCACTCACACACAACACATTCTACCGCCCTTTCATACTCACACAATTATTTTCAGTTTAGGAAGGTGTAACTTTTGTCGAGTTTCTAGACAAATGCCAATAAATATTATGCGTTTTGACCATATCGAAACTTTATCCCACAGGTAATATTCTACGATTCTGATTGGAATCCAACAGTGGACCAACAAGCTATGGACCGCGCGCACAGACTCGGTCAAACGAAACAAGTGACAGTATACCGACTTATCTGCAAGGGGACCATAGAGGAACGCATCATGCAAAGAGCCAGAGAGAAGAGTGAGGTTTGTGACTGTTGATTCTATTTTTGCGATTTATTTTTCATTTTGTCACCCTGTTGGTCTAGTGGTTTAAGTACCGGGTCGTGATCTCAAGGCCCTGGGTTCGAATCCCGGATAGAGCAAAAATAAGTTTAGAATTTTTCGGACGTAGCTAGCTAGGGTTTGTGACCATGAATTCGCTAGTTAAGCTTACATACTACGAAAGGATTCATAGTAGCTATAGTTTGATTTCTATGATGGAGGCATTTCCTGCAGTGGGATAGTGTATTATTAGCCATTAGGCTTATACTTAACTTTTTTATGAGAATTTTAATCTGTGACATGAGTAATGACGTTTCACGTAAATGTGTAGCTCTGACTTTATTCATTTATTATAAAATATGGTATTAACAAAATATTTTATGTTTGACAGATCCAAAGAATGGTCATAAGTGGTGGTAACTTCAAACCCGACACGTTAAAACCGAAAGAGGTGGTTTCTCTTCTTCTAGATGACGAGGAAATAGAGCTCAAATGTAAGTATTAATAGTACTGTTTGTATGGTATGGTGTTTGAATTTCTTATGGATAAAAAAAACTAATCTTGACCTGGTTTTCTAGATCGCCAAAAATCTGAAGAAAAGAAGATAATGGAAGAAAGAGAACGAAAGAGAAAACTAGGCATTTTACCACCAGTGAGTAACTCATTGTAATTTAATAAAGTACTCAGAAAAAAATGTAGAGTAAATAATGATGCATTTAGTTAAAAAGATTTTCTAAATAAAATCAGATTTAAAAAGCGGTCAAGTGCGAGTCGGTCTTGCTCATGCAAGTAACATTTATATATTTGAGTTGCCACCCTCATCCAAGACATTCCCGTGAACTTCACTATCAGATCAGTAGGAGATCTAAGAGCGCAGACATAGCCCAAAGAAATCTGTTTCCAATTGGTAATGGGCTAGACGCATTGCTAGAAAAAAAATCCATATTAATATTATAAATGGGAAAGTGTGTCTGTCTATACAGACAGACACACTTTCCCAAACATACGTTTGTCTTTCTTTCACGGCAAAACGGAGCTACGAATTGACGTGATTTTTTGATTGGAGGTAGTTGAAGGGATGGAGAGTAGCATAGGCAGGCCTGTCCCACTCCGCGTGTAGGTATCGAACTTGCAAGTACATGCGGCGGCCCAAACAGTAGGGCCTCACGAGCGAGCGGCGACGCGCGCGCGACTATTTTTGCGGCTTAACTACATACTTATCGATACGACTCTTAAAATGCAGTTGTGATGTTTATTGTACCGGATGAGCGCAATGTCAATGTGTTATCGCAGCAACCGGCGGCGATCGAGGCGAAGCGCGCGCGCGACTCTGCGTCGGAGCCGGGCAGCCCGCTGCAGGTGGACGACGACGCCGACCACGTTGACGCGCCGCGTGCGCCGGCGCCCGTGCGTGAGTATCGACCTACTTCCTACTTACCTTTTTTATTCACCTCAAGGGAATGCTTTACTCACAACATCAACTATACTCCAAACTGGAATTCAAGACCAAAAAATCACTGTCAAATCTGTTAATAAATAAATAAATAAATAATAAATTGAGACAACATCACATACATTGTCCTGATCCCAAACTAAGGTTTTCCCTTGTACTATGGAAACCAGAAACAACGAAGGAACTACAAACACCCATACCCAAGACAAATATCTGTTTCATCAACAAACATTTGTCTTGATGCGGGAATCGAACCCGCGACCCTTGCGTCTCTACCGGCGCTCAAACCATTACGCCAAATGGGTCGTCGATAATGTCACTTATGTTATTTTCAAGTGACGTTTTCAGGTTTCGCCAACCTTTTTGGCATTATTTTTCTTATTATGCAGACTAAACTGTCAAGTTTCCATACATTGTTAAAATGTTGTGGGTAGATACCAAATGTTATTATTAACACCTGAAGTGTTACAAGCGCAATACCATCTTTGAAAACTAAAATTACGGCTGGTTAAGTTTTTATTAAAGTGTCTTGTATTTAAATGAAAAAAAGTTAATAATTTTTTTTTTAATCATAGAATCACAATTACCAATAAATAAATTACAACAGCGGGTGCTTTTAGAATAAAGGGGTATACTATGGTACGATCATTTTATTGCAGTAGCAACATTGTAGTAGATTTTGTGGTCTTGAATTCCAGTTTTGGGTATAGGGGGCGGACGGGTATGTTGCTGGTTGAATTGAATAGGTCACGATGTTATTTTCGGTCTATAATAAATGTTTACTTTATGGACTCTATCCTATCTAGAATAAAAATATATTTTAAATCTTTGGTTTAAGGTTTGTGACAGTTCAACGTATAGTCTTCTTTGACAGCAATTTATGACTAAACTTGTCCCTCGCCTATATTTGGACGTTACTTACCACCACGTGCTTATTTTAGAATTTTGTCTAATTAATTAAATCGCTCGCTACTGTACTTGTCGACAAGTAGAGTTTAGTCGAAGTGTTAACTTGTTATGTTTGTGTAGCGTACTCTCCGCCCGTGCGGTCGGCGGCGTGGGGCGTTTCGCGCGCGGGGCGGGGCGCGCGGCGGGGGCGGCCGCGGGGCTCGCGCCACGCGCTCGGCCGCCGCCCCGAGCCTACGCCGACCGCCCCGCCGCCCCTCGACAACGCTAGTGCCGTTGCTGCAGGTCAGTGCCTTACCTTTTATTATTATTGCTTAAAAAGAGTACGAAAATAAAACTTAAATTCTACTTTTAATATTTTTATAATATAGGAAGCCAAACGAGCAAGCGGGTCATCTGATGGTAAGTGAACACCGCCGCCCATGGACATCAGCTACACCAGAAGGAGCTACTTACTAAAAAAGGTGTCTCCTACATCTCCAGTTTTTTTGCTACATTTAAAATACGAAAATATCTGATCCCTATTTTAATCAAAATAAAAAACAACTGGTATAGTATTTTGTTGGATATTGTCAGAGTGAAAAATATGAATATCTAATGTTTTGTTAGTTTGTAGGTATGTACATAAAAGTGTATAATACGTAAAAGTGTCCATTGAAAGTGTCCCTGAAACGCCCCGCCTAAAAAACCTAGGATTGTAAGGAGGAAACAGTTGAATTGGAAGGGCATTTTTTTTATGTGTTAGGTAGCAGACGAGCTGGCGGATCACCTGATGGTAAGCAATTGCCGCCGCTCATGGACACTTGCCACATCAGTGGAGTTACAAATGCGCTGCCAACCTTTTATCCCCTGTGTGGGCCTCCGGTACCCTCACTCACTCAGTGAAACACAGCACAGGGGCTGCTTCACGCCGGTTTTCTGTGAGGCAGTGGTATGACTCCGGTCGAGCCGGCCCATTCATCCCGAAGCGTGGCTCTCCCACAGTTAACCATTCATGCCGAAGCGTGGCTCTCCCACAGTTCCATGACTTGATGGTTCGGGGCAGGAACGAGGAGCTAAAACCAGTTGCTTGCATATCCTACTACTATTATAAAGGCGAAAGTTTGTATGGATGTTTGTTACTCTTTCACGTAAAAACTACTGAATGGATTTGAATGAAACTTTACCACAATATAGCTTATACATCAGAATAACACATAGGCTACAATTTATAAAAATATATTGTGTGGATTGTCCAAAATATGACGGTAAGTGTCAATAATTAACTCCGCGCGTACGAAGTCGCGGGCGGCCGCTAGTCTTACAAATAAGTTAATGACGTGTGCAATAAAGAGTACCCATCTATTTCCACTCAGGCGCAGCCCTGCTAGAATCGGACGCGCCGCTCGAGATCATCGAGCCGGGCGCGGGCGGCGTGGGGGCGGCGCGGGGCGCGGCGCGCGGGCGGCGGGGCCCGGGGCGGCCGCGGCTGCGCGCCGGGGCCCCGCGCGCGCCGCCCCGCCGCCCGCGCCGCCCGCGCGAGCCGCTGCTCGTGCCGCTGGCGCCGCCGCCCTAGCGCCCGCCGCACGCACTCCACGCACACGACCCAGGTCAGTATACCTAACATGTGTTAAATTTAAGTTTAATTTAATTATTGTATGTAATTAATGTTTATACCTATGTATACAGGGTGTATCTGTGAACATTTACATCCCTTTATCCACGTGTTCTACTAACCATTCTAAACAGCGTTTGTTCTAGGACTTTTAAAAATTCGCATAAAAAATTTCATCTTTCCATACAAAGTCAGTCACGTGACTTGGTCATTTTGTATGGGGAGTCGACAAATTTTTCGAAGAATTTGGAAAAGTTGTTGAACAAATGTTGTTCAGAATGGTTGATAGAACACGTGGTTAGAGGGATGTAAATGTTCACAGATACACCCTGTATAAGTATTGTATCATTGCACCGCCTTACACCTTGATCAAGTGTCCTTTACCCAAAGGTTGCCTGGAAGAGATCGCTCATAGTGATAAGGCCGCCTTTGTTGTACATTACTCCTAATATAACTAGTTTTTAAGTTTTATACCTCTGTTTTGTGTGCAATAAAAAGCATATTCATTCATTCATTCATGTGCACCACGACAAAATATTGTCGACTCTCGTTCGCAAGAGCCGCATCCTTCTATCCCGCTCATCGCTCAGTCAGGTGAGCGAGAAGCAACTTGCGCCGACACAATACGAGTGTCGGCAAAACTATCTCGTGGCGCGCATGTTAGCCCGGAAGGTTTCTCATTGGATAAGACTTTCGGGACATTAGTTCCACCCGGTTCCAATAGATGGCGCTGGGCGTCGATTATATTGCGCATGTGTTTAGATTTTTCGGTTTAGTTGTAAGCTTTGTCCTTATCTATAAAGGTTGCCTCTTAATGAACAGTATTACATTTTAAAATTGAAGAAATTACCTAAAACCTAGAAATGGAAATATTCTTTATTTAATTTTAGTCCTTGTAGATCATTATTTTGTGAATGTCAAAATATTATGTGAGCTACTGCTTGCGCTGATTAAAAAGTCGATTTCTACCAAGAAAAGTCAACAAGAAACTCAGTACTCTTTTCAAATTATTTATCACTAGCGGTCGCCCGCGACTTCGTCCGCGTGGAAAAGTAACTTTTTACCCCCCTTTTAACCCCTTACAACCCCCTTTTCGCAATAAAAAGTAGCCTATGTCCTTTCTCAGGGTCTAGATCATCTGTATACCAAATTTCATTTAAATCCGTTCAGTAGTTTTGGCGTAAAAGAGTAACAGACAGACAGAGTTACGTTCGCGTTTATAATATTAGTATGGATTCGAATTTTCATTTTGTTAAAATAAAACATTAAAATAAGATACGTGGTAGCTATTCCGTAAATAACAATTCTAAAGCCTAATTTCAATTCCAGATGCCATATAAAAGCGGACTACGTGCAGTGATGGAGCGGAACCCACCTTTAGTGCAATTTGTAATTAACTATTACAATGAATAACTTTATTACGCCAGTTTGTGTACAAAGAAACGCTTTTATTGTAAAGTATTAGCCCTTAAAGTTTAAAAAACTTTTATTTATGTTTTTCAACTGTAACATTGACTATAGCTAAAGGATTGGCCAAACGTTTGTGTACCAGCAATACGACCCTGTTATGCATAAAAGATCCATCCAACATAGTAATTCAATGTTGGTTGGATTTTATACGCATACGAGGGTCCAATTATCATATTGCTTATTTTACTGTCATGGACACATCTCCAGCGGATCATCTCTCTCTGTAAGAGTATGGAAGCACCATGTAAAAAAAATGGTAAACTGTTTGCACGGATGTTAAACTGATTCTTTATATTCTGTATCGTAGTTTGAACTTTCCTTTAGACAAATACTATAAAAAAAAATTAAGTTATAACTTCTCTGTTGATGTTGTTGTTTATTTATTTTTAAAATGATTATCAATGTCAGATTGTATGAAATTAAATTAAAGGTTGTAAACTGAAACGAAATTTTTAATTATTTTTTAAAAATTTGTAACAAAAGTGATGGATACATTTCAAAAGTATTGAAATATATTATATTTGGTCCTTTGGGTTTTAAAATCTTAAATTTTTAAGATCATGAAAACAATCTTGGAATCGATAAGCAGAAGCATACAATGTGTCACATAGAAAATTTTGTAAAATATAGATAAATTAAATTTAAAAGTGACGTGTAAAATTCATGTGGATATAATGAAATAAACTCAATGTGTAAAACAAGTGTGTAAATTGTATACGATTATCGCAATCATAGTCGCATAATCGCCTCGTTATGATTATATCTGTTATTGGTTATGTAAAAAGCTTAATACAGCTTGTAAATTTGCAAGATTGCTTAAGTTGAAATTGTATATTTGTGTGGAAATGAAAACGCGATGGTGTTTTCTGTACAAAAAATCTTAAGTATTGTTTCACAAACTATTACATACAACGAAAAACAGTTGAAGGATACTTAATTTGACGGCACACAAAAAAACTAACAAATATTTAAAATAGTGGTCCAATTTCGTTTGGGCGATGAAATGTCGTAATTTGTAAAAATAAACCGGTAATACAGATGACATGAAATAAATGATTCTAATATTATAACTTGTATTATTTGCTATTATAATACTGCTATGTATTGATGATTGCAGAAAAAAATAGACAGATTTTTTGATGGCAAAGAGCTATGTATTACCTAATGTATGCACAGCCAGCACCTGAGGCCAGCACACATCAAAGTATACAAAACTGTCAAATTTTCTACAATCTACTCTCATCTTACTGTCATAGACATTAGGTTGAAATATCAATGGGGTATGGGAACTAATTTTTAGGTATCTTTTTTATATTTTATTTCAATACCCCTGCCCCTGCCCCTGTTAAGCGCCAGCTGCGGTTGGTAAGGTTTTATTGTATTAAAACTAGCGCCAACTGTTGGTTCTTCCGATAGACTAAGTGTCAATCACAGTAGATGTCGCCTAATGTAGCATTTATTTTATCTTGTTAGTGCAGTATGACTGAAAATTCTGCTGACCTTGGGTCAGATGAAGGTCAAACGCGATTTTATTGAAAATATCATTGATCTTATGCTTTTAAAATTTAAAAGCATAAGATATGGTATGAAAGACAAATGCCTCGAAATGGTTTTCGATTTAGGACATGTTTGGTTTTTTTTCCCATACCCCATTGAGGAAATTTGACAGGTTGTGGTAACTCGATGTGTGGCTGACTGTACTTATGTCGGATCATTGAGGTAAAACGACATAATATTGCATAACTTGCTATAGCCTCGAAACTGCTGAATTCAAGGCTGACCACACATTACACTTAGACGATACGAGAACAAAGTACCAAAACAAAAGGATTACAAAATGAACCAAACAAACAGTCGCCAGCACGGAATAAATTACGCTTTAACAACTCTGTCACATTGTCAGTGAGGCCGCCCTCTGCCGACCCGCAGCCCGCTTACCGAATTTAAAACTATGAGGTAGGTATTTCCCATAGTTGCTATTATTATATTATATATTATATGCATAGTTTTATTTTCTTCAAAAATATCATATTTTCGCCACAATCAATTCGCAAAAATGTAATTATTGATGAACAACACGGCTTCATTCCAAGGAGATCGACAGTTACTAATTTGCTATGCTGCTTAGAAAAATGGACAACCTACTGGGACTGTCACAAACCAATAGATGTTGTTTACCTGGACTATGAAAAAGCGTTTGACCGCGTGCCGTTAAAAAGACTTCTTTATAAGCTAGATCATTTTGGTATCCGTGGAAAGCTGCTGAAATGGATTGAGGATTTTCTGTGTGGCAGACTTTTTTCAAGTAAGGGTTGGAGAATGTTTATCCAAACCACACAGCGTCCATAGTGGTGTACCACAAGGATCAGTGTTAGGACCGATCCTCTTCGGAATCTTTATGACAGACTTACGAGGCGTTATCCAGTCCGACTTGTCTCTCTTCGCAGATGACACTAAAATCATGGGAGATCCGCTAGTAAGCTATAACACTATACAACAAGACCTTGACCGCATTACTGAATGGACCAAAAAATGGTTGGTGTCTCTCAACTCTGGCAAATGTACAGTACTGCACATTGGGAAAAATAACCCCCAGGAAGACCTATTTTGTAAATTCTACACAGATACAGAGTGTATCTAAACAGAAAGATCTTGGAATCACCATTACCCATAACCTAAAATGGGATGAACATATTCTAGAAATTACCAAAAAGGCTAATTCTCTTATTTACATCATCAGAAAATCCTTCTCATACATAGATAAAGAACTATTCTTGAAACTCTATAAGACTTATGTCCGCCCACTACTGGAATATGGATTTCAGATATGGAATCCATATTTTAAAAAGGACATTGAGTTACTGGAAAAAGTGCAAAGAAGAGCTACAAAGATGGTAATCAGCATTCGGAACCTGACATACGAGGAGCGGCTCAGGGCTTTGGGTCTCACTACACTGGAGGTGAGAAGAGAACGAGGCGACCTGATTGAGACATATAAGATACTAACAGGATACTACGACGTGAATGATCTGAATGGGATTTCACTATGAATGAGAACAAAAATTTGAGAGGGCACTCACTAAGGATAATACGCACTCGAAGTGCGAGCAATCCCAGATATCACTTTTTGCCAAACCGTGTCGTAAGTGCGTGGAACAATCTTCCTGAAACTGTGATAAGTGCTCCTACAGTGAACTCTTTTAAAAATAGACTGGACAGTTTAACTTACAAACAGACTACACAAGTGCAGTGATATACACGCATCAGCATTTTTGCTGCTAGTGTATTAATAAATAATAATAATCAGTGTAAATAGGTTGGCGGCGCTAGTTTCATTCTTATAGCCCCTTAACCAGAGATCGGAACCGCTTGTCCTTAAAGCTTGGGTTATCGATCGGGTTTTTGAACGGCTGGTATTTTTTTTTATAAGAATGGTGGTAGACGAGCAGACGGGCCCATTGACACCTGCAACACCAGTAGTCGCAAGGGCGCTGCCAACCCTTAACCCCTGTCCCCCCAATTGGGTCTTCGGTACACTCGATTATACACAACGCAGGCGCTGCTTCACTTCACTTCTGTGAGGCCGTGTTATCATTCCGGGCGGTCGCGATGGCCTGCGGTGCCCGCCATTTTTTTAACCATTGGGTTTACCATACCCTTTCATGACTTTATGGACTCATAACGCCCCGTTGGTCTTAGCGGTTTTAGGAACCGGGTCTCGGGGTCTTGGGTTCGATTCCCGGAACGAGCAAAGATAATGTTTTTTTTTTTATGTGATAGGTGGCATACGAGCAGACGGATCACCTGATGGTAAGCGATTACCGCCGCCCAAAGATACCTGGAACATTAGTAGAGTCACATGTTTTGAAAATTTCTACTCACTTACTTCATTAGATAGTACATACCTACAGTCGAGTTCAAAA